>CAIGRS010143781.1:0-19079 GCA_903798395.1 Fraxinus floribunda
TGCTTTCACCAAGTGCTTCCAAAGGAAACAATGAACTCGTCGGATCAAACTTGTGGCTTCAAAAACCGAATGTGTAGATGATTGTGACTCAACAGGAGTATAAGAGTTTCGAATGATAATGGGAAGAACACAAAAACAAATTGGATGACAATGAGAAAACACAAGAGAATTTCAACTATAAATTTGACTCAAATTGGATGATAAGAAGAAACTGATGATTCGACGTTTGTAGAATGTTGGTAGTAAATCAATCAAACAAATCTCAATTTTTTTTTCTCTGTACGGATGAACAGTAACGACGATGAACAGTAACTTTTTTTTAACACAAGGTTATACTACCAACAAGAAATTTATGGATCTAGGACTTGGAAACGAAGAATGACTTAAGAACAAGAGGAAACTACGGAAAAGAAGAAGTTTACTGACTCAACAAGAAAATAAAGGATATAACCTGATAGAATTGGAGCTAAAGCTCTGATACCAACTGATACGAACCCCATAGCAATGGTGACTACGAAACCTACAACTAGATTGATGCGGGACCCAAGAACGCCAATTAGATCCGGTTTTGAATTTGAACCCAACGAAGTGAACCAAAGAACCCAACGATAACAAAGATGTGTTGAACCCCTTGACTACACATGAAGAACCCACGATCCGATAATTTGAATGCCACAAGATTTAGATCTTGATAAGTTCGATTTGTTGTTCAATTGAAGAACAAGGGAAAGCAATAGCCTCTCCAAATAATGAATTGTCAAAAGTCCTAATACAATGAAAGTTTTTGGTATTTATACCAAACTCTAGAAATTAGGTAAAAAATGTGCATAATCTCATAAATAAGGTAGGAGATTGACTAAACATAGAATTCTAGTAAAATAAGGAAATTCGCGAAAAAAAAAAATATTATCCCCGGATGTTGGGTGCAGGGGCGCCAATACGACTTTGGCTTCCAGATTCAGCTGCTTGAATCAAGGTCATCCATCCCAATTTCGACCAACACACAAGCAATGGATATTACGAATCATGTTTACGTCATGTGCAAACGTGTGTGATAATCTTGTGATTGAATGCATGCTTTGCATTTGAATTCGGAATACAAATAGGATCGATCGTGTTAAGCATAGATTTAATATATTTTGGAAGATAATATTATATATTAATGGATTATTGATTGTCATGAACACATTAATAACATTAACTGGCGTAAGTCAAGAATTGGAACTAGATATCAATAGGTGGATTCTTAAATCCAATACATTCAACTCGTATTTGATTAAAAACCAATCGCTTATAACTTTCATAGTTTAGTTAGAATTAAAACAAAAATATCAACTCGTTTGTGTACAATCACTGAATTTGGTAGAAATTGACAAAAACTATAATTACATTTATTCCTCGTGGGACGATAAGTCAACTTACTACATTATTACTTGTCAATGATCATGTACACTTGCGGGTCATATAAAGAAAGTATATAGGAAAAAACGGCTAGCCATATCGAAAATAGTGTGAAGTTCATAGAACGAAACCCTCTAATAGTGCCTAACAGAGACTCAGACTAGATCGAGCTTTCTGCACTTCAAAAAGTCTTTAATAATGTGTCTGTGATATAATAGCTACCAAAAAAACAAGGGTAAACCAATGCGATCATGACATTGTTGGTGTTTGCAATGGGACGAATGTGAACTTTCTTTTCTTTTAAGTTCCGCTTGTTGCTTTTCATTTTGATAGGAGTAGGTGCGTATTACTTGCTCGTTGTCTACTAAATGAGCCTTAATGGGCAATCACATCACTCAATTGGACCACACCATAGAGTGCCATGACCAAGGTCTTCAAGGACATGTTGCATAAGACAAAAATACGTCAAGAGCATAGACCCACCTCCAAACAATTTGTCCGAACACTTCTTTAAATTTACATAGGAATGATTTGAGTTTTAGAGAGGTTAATTGATTTAAATACTGAATTGGCTGGGTCGTAACATTTTAATCATCACGTCGAATAGTTTATCGTTGTGCAAAAGAAACTTCTTTCGTTTAATTTCTTAATTAATATTAGTTTTAATCAAAACATTATCATCAACGTTTACTTTACCCAAATATGAGTTAGATTAATCATTAAATGTTAGTATTTGTGGAATGATAATTCGGACTCTTTAGTTCTACTTTACTATATGTTTAAGGGACGTCATACACTTGTTATTATCAACGTTCGATGAAGTTCTACAAGCATACGAAATCATTGATAGGTAATAGATCAAGTAGGTTGAGTGCATCGTCCCACGAGAAATAATATTTAGCTCTAATGTACTAGTTATTACTAAATTCTAAGTATCCTAACAAAAAAAGAGATTAATTGATTTTTAAACTAATTTAACTACAAAGCAATAAAGATTTGTTTTTATCAAATAATGAAGTAAATTTATTGGATTTCAGAATCCACCTGTTAATGCTATTGCTAATTCTCAATCCATATAAAGTAGTATTTTTCTAATGTTAATGACAATCCAATTTTATTCAATATTATTTTCCAATATATATCAAACATATGTTTAGTATGAATTCATATGAAAAACATGTATTAATTCACTGGATTATCGCGATTGCACACACCTTAAATATTATTCTTAATACCCCTTGCACGTGCGTTAACTATGCAGTGTTCCACCTATCGTGAGTTTTACAACACTACGAATGGGCAACAAATTATCTAAATGGTGGCCAATCTTTCAAACAACAAATGCATAAGCAATCAAAAACCCAAGAAATTACTAAAATCAACTAGTCTTGAATTAAAAATAATAATTAACAAGTTTCATCATCCATTCAATACAATAAATGTTTAGCCTAGCATATTCATGATAAACTTACACATGAAAGATTTAATTGACATCACCCAGAAAGAAGAAAGAATGAAGAAATAGGAGGAATCCACGTTCTTGACTTGAAAATTAAAAACGGGTTATGAATTTTCGATCTTATATAATTTGCTTTGATTCGCTCTCTAGACTTGTTCTCCACCTTCAAAGTACGGTAGAATATCGTGAAAATTTGGTAGAATGAAGGTTGCTCCCATTCTGACCGTGTTTTGGCTTTTAAAGGATGCCAAAAGAGTGGTTCCATATTGAGTTTTATCAAAAGAAGGAAAGTAGAATTTTTCCCCCAGAAAAGATACTTCTCACTATTGCGGTGTCATGGTAGGAGACCTTATGGGACATGTCGATGTTTTACTTTTTTACCTTGCAGGCGTATGGTTGTGTTCATGTTTCAATTTTTACAATTTGGTCCCCAAACTTTCTCTCAATGCATTTTGATCCTTTTCGATTGTAATTTCATTCCTTTATTTTCCAATTGCATCCCTTTGAGCTCATAGCATTTTCAATTAGTCTCTTGTAGTCTGATCCAACTATTGGAATGTTTCGCTTTAGTCTCCATTATTTGGATTTTGCCTTTTTCTCTATGTTCCCCTTATTTCTTTCAATTTTCATCTAATCATTGAGTTATACCTATTGAACACATTATACAACAAATTTGGCTATATTTCATCAAAAGAACTATAAAATATCAATGTTTTAGGTCTGAACACTTATCAACACACCCTAAACTTAAAAATTTGTTTGTCCTCAAATAAAACCATAGATTTACTTAAAGCAAACACACAAACATGCGAAAGGTTTGGCTAGATAACCTGGCTTTTTGCTTTAGGATTAAATCCATGCTACTAAATCTATAAATAGCCTTAAAGTTATATTACCAAATCAATATCCACATTTTCAATTCAAAACTGATGTGTATGTATGAAGAATTAAGTGGAGCAATCATGAATTCACGAGTTGTTTTAATTACCGACCTTTAGTGGTCAAATATTACTTGAGGACACATGCATCACTTACAGCAGTTCTCCGTTCAACCTCTCCTGCCTGGAAGAGATTGAAGTTAGTTAAGTCATGTGCTAAGCCACATATTGCATAGCATCTTGGAACTGACTAGATATTCTTCTGTCATGATTGTTGGATGAGAAATACTACTTTGGCGTCCTTATTTCCACACAGGCAATACTCATCGCGAGGGTGTAAGACTTTTTTGATGGCACTGGGTGAGATTTTAGACGATTATTATAAGCTCTTCCACCTCATATGGCGTAGCATATTGGGGCTATTCCATTATGTGCAGAGACCCAAGACAACATTTTTTGGAGGGACACATATGATGGTGACTTTGCTACCAAGTCAGCAGTCAACTAGTCCAAATGGTTAAATAGCCTCGGGACTCATTTTGATTACTAAGGAGCTCCATTCTTCCTACCACAATCACATTCTTCTGCTAAGACTATGGCAGGATTTAATTCCAGTAGACGTTTTCATTAGAGGCGCATCAAATGTCATTTGGCCTCTCAATGTTAGTGTTGTTCCTAGATTGAGGCCATCAGCCACCTTTTCACAAGAAGCAGCATCTCTAAGTAGGTATGGCGTCATTTTAAAAGGCATTTTTTTAGGTACATATGACGTTAGGAAAGCGTCAAACTGAGATTCTAAAGATGACTTCTGGACAGTATGCAAGGGATATACATATTCGCATTATCATTCTTCTACCGATATTCTTGTTATATGGACTTAGAAAAATGATGCGAAGCACAGGGAGATCCGCATGTTGTCTAGACGTACACTCCACTAGTGTGATCTTACAAGATCAACATTAATGGATGCATCAAGGATGGAGTTGCGAGTCGTGGAGGCATCATTATGCACCATACTGGGCACTGCATCAAGGCATTTTCATTATCATATGGACCATAAATGATTTAGAAAACCAAGCTCAGAGTGGATGGGATTTTACTGGCCAAAGAACTCGATATTTCAACTTTTTGGATTGAGGTAGATTCGACAACGGCTATTCACTTTATTACCAAGGATGGAGGACCATGGACGATCCAGAGCATTCTTAGATAGATTAGCGACCTCATCTCCTTTGATAGAGACAAGATTTCCCACATATACGAAGAGATAAACCAAGTTGCAGACTCATTTGCTTCAAACGGCTGGGATCAACGTCGCTATTAGGACTATAGACCACTTGACCTACCTCGAAAAATTAGGGCAGTTGTGGTTGTACTTCCCCATTTATTGACTTTATTTTATTTTCTATCATTTGTTGCTATGTTGCATTTGGGAGGTTAGATTTATGCTCCCTCCTTTCATACTGGCCTATTTTTTTATGTACATGGTTGTGGAATCCTTACGCCCACAACCTTTATTAGTGGAGCCTAAAAACTCACTTGGGATGTGTGGATATCTTTGATATCCTCACATATCTAGTTTAGATAAATTTCACTAGTTACAAGTCAACACTTCAACAAACAAAGATCCTAAAAAATTTTGGTTGCTTCATTCTCTAATACTCAACTAGACTAATAATCTCTTATCAAAAATCAAATTTTCTCAAACAAGTGTTTGGGGTTTAATCAAGGCAAGTTGTGCATCTTCTATTTTATGCACATTCTTTTCATATTTTCTATATATATTTATTTGTAGTATTATCTCCATTAAACTTTCTAAACGACCCGTGTAACGAGCTTTTGACCGACGACTCCCAGATCAGACGACTTTAGGGTATTAGGTTTTAGACATCCTTATATGCTTAATAATTTGAGTCATAAACGTTACGAAAAAGAAGTTTCACAAATTCTTTTTTTGTACTAATTAGTACAATACCTCCTCATTAAACATCCATTAAAAAATAATCAATCTCTAACTTAAGATTTTCACTTAATTTTGTCCCATTGATCTCAGACAATCCACACAAAAATTCACATACATGGAATCCCATTCATATCCATATCTTCCTATAATAGTAAAATCACCCCCAAAATATGCTAAATTTGGTCAAATGATATATAATGAAGTACTGTTTGAGTTTAACATCTAAGTTTTACTAGTTCGACATATCAAACATATGAATCAACTCATTCCTTCATAATGTCAAACTCAATTCATGTGTACAAATAATATCCAATTTTAAATGGACACGTATCAATCTACCTAAGCATGCAGTCTATTCACAGTTCATAGATCAATACAAAATTTCAAATAAATCCATCATTGCCGATCTAGGCTAACCAACCCACACAAGCACATAACTAAAACAAGTAAATATAGTTTTTTTTAAAAAAAATTGTTTTTCTAATTTTCAATTTTTTTCATGATAAAGCAATAAACACACAACAATACACAAAAAGTAAAAATTCAATGTTTTTCACCCCCAAACTGAAAGTAAAAATTGTCATCATTGTCTTAAAAAATAAGTAGGCATATAAAGGGGTGGGTAAGAAAATGAAAAATGTATTCCTCGAATTTAGTTAGAGGTGGTGGCTGAGATGGCATGAATTGCATAAGCTAGATAGTCAGCTTGATCGTGTTGTTCCCTTGGTCAATGTTGGTTTAAGTGTTCTACAATATCTTGCTCCTGTAAAATGAGCAAAAATCAAACACTATGGTTAAATAAGTTGGAACAAGTAATACTTAGCCCAAACATCTCAATAACCAACAATAGATTCAAGAGCCAAAGAAAAAACAGAATATGGATGATGATACTTGATAAAAAAAAAAAAAAAAATTAAACTACCTATCATATATCTAGAAAGCATAATAAATAAAAGGGAAAGAAGATTGTGTTTCCTCTCAATAAGCGCTTTGTTTATAGTCCTAACTTGATCTTATTGTTTTGATTACTTTGGGTGGCTTGAAAAGGGAATTTTCAGCCATGCAAACCTTATCCTTCATTGTCCACAATTGGAAGTTCACGGACAGATCATTTCTTGTTCCCACCGGTTCACCAATGTCCTTCTGGTAGCGATGACTTGCATAGTCACAATTTTCTTCTATTTTCACCTTCGTAAAATCCTCAAGATAGGATGGTTTTCAAAGTTTAGTGTTCATGATGAAACTCTGCTGCTTGTCTTCCACCATCAAGATGAGCTCATTTATTTCAAAATCCAATCAGGCACAACTAGTTAATAGAAATGGCCTTACCAAGATGACGGCAGGTGATGTGCTTCTTCTATGTCAAGAATGATGAAATCAACTAGAAAAATAAAGTCTCCAGCCTTGATAAGCATGTCTTAAATCACTCCATAAGGGCTTCAGTGTTCTATCTGCCAATTGTAGAATTATTGAAGTTGCTTTTGGATCTCCCAATCCTAGTTTCCTGAAAATAGGTAGAGGTATCAGATTAATACTTAATCAAGAATCAATAAAAGCATTTATATTATTCAAGTTTCCTATAAAACAAGTAGATTGAAACTCTTTAAGTCTTTTAGTTTGGACGGGAGCTTGTGCTGTATGATTGCACTGCATTCTTTAGATAGTGTAATTATCTCATGTTCGGTAGCTTCTTCTTTTTAATCAAAATCTCTTCAGAAACTTTGAATAGTTTAGAATTTGAAGGATTGCATCAATGAAAGGAATGTTGTTGTGCAGATTTTTGAGGATATCTAAGAATTTTGAGATATGTCTCTCTAACTTAGTGTTTTGCAACCTTTGAGAAAATGGGAGGATGTATAAGTCCATTGGCAGGAACAGTTGCCTTAATGTGTGGACTGTCTGAAAGTTTTTGCTGATTCATCTTTGTCGTTACTTCAGACTAATCCACTTGTTCCTTGCCCGCGGTAGGTATCGATTTACTCTCATTCTTTTTCCTTGCACTGATCTCTGACAAATGAACACCACTCCTAGTTGTGAGGCTTGAACATATTCATCTTTTGGCTGCCTTTTCAACTTTAAGTAAATGGAATAGAGGTACAAAAGTTCGTTCACATAGAGCAAATTTGATCCCTGGTGAATAGTCTTTGTCACTTTCTATAGCTCTGATAGCCTATACCTGCTCCCGTTGGTTCTTCTCAATGTCGTTAGGTAAGGTACCCTATGTTCTGTTGGACAATGCAGTTGTGATCTGCCCTACCTGTTCATCTAAGTTTCGGATAGAGGCCTGCTGATTCTAGATTGCAATATTAGTTTTGGTGGTGTACTTAACACGTAGATCTTCCAAGGATGACATCTTTTCTTATTGTTGCTGAATGTATGGTGGATTGCCTGTACTCTAGTATCCTTGACCCTGATTGTTAACCCATGAGAAGTTTGGATGCTTGTTCAAACCTGGATAATAGTTGTTGGGGGCAGTGGTTATTTTTCTTCCTTTAGAAATTTTGTGCATAACTCACTTGTGCAGGCTGAACCATGTAAGTAGAAGCTAGATGGCAACTGGCAATGATATGATCTGTCCCACAACCTGTACAAACTGAGGTCTATTGGTATACTATATTCATAGATTGAGATAAATTGTTAAGTTTATTATTCAATCTATATGTGCTGCTAACATGGTTACTGCGTCCATATTAGCATACCAGGTGCTTTATTTGGAAAGTCCTTGTTGGTCAGCTAGTTAGCCTGATTTTCAGCAATCCTATCATAAATCTTGTAGGCATCATCTATTTCCATCTTTATAACTGAACCACCCGCTAAAGCATCTAACATATTTTAAGATTTTGGGTATAGTCCATAATAGAAGAGATATACCCGTGCTTGCTTAGGAATGTCAAGATTTAGACACCTCATAAATGAGTTCGTGAACCTCTCCCATGCCTCTGGATACGTCTCTAGTTCTCTCTAGTTAAAAGTATGAACTCCATTTCAAATTTAGTGGACTCAAGATGTCGGGGAGAACTTCATGATAAAGTTTTGTACCGTGTCATTCTACGATATGATACTCCTGACATAATGAATAGAGTCATTCTCTTGTACCCTCATTCAAGGTGTGAGGGAATAAGTGCATTTAAAAGGCATTTGATGATATCCCCTCGTGGCTGATGATTTCATACAGCATTAGAAAAGCTTGAATATGCTTTTGTGGATTTTCTGTAGCTTTCTCGAAGAACTTGATGTCATGGTGATTCTGGAAGAGATTTATAACATCGGATCAAATGTAAACTTAACATATCTGAAAGGTGGGTAGATAATTGGAGATTGCATAGGTGTAAGCATTGGATTCACATAATCCCAAACTAATATTCGGCCATAGTTGGCAATAGGTCTTTATTGATATGGTTGTAGTGGTTGAATTGGATCCCGAATTTGATTCTGATTCTCGGCCATTACCTTGTTTCTCTTTGTTCTCTTCTATGCTATATGAATGTTCTTTCAATTTGAATCTAGTGCAGCTAGCTCGATCTTGTCAGAATCTTGTATAAATTGTTAACAACATGAAAGAAGCAAAACAAAAGGAACTTAGGTAGTATAATGAATAACGTAAAACAAAAGAAAATAATGAAACTAATATAACTAATAAACTAGAATTAAAAAATGTATTCCCCGACGAAGACGCCAAAAACTTGTTCAATGAAATCCTGCATGCGTAATGGATAGTTGAGAAGTAATAGATTAAATGAGTTGAAAGTATAGTCCCACGAAAAATAATGTTTAATTTTAATGTACTAGTTATTACTAACTTCTAAGTATTATAACACAAAAGAGATTAATTGATTTTTATACTAATTTTAACTAGGAGTTTTGACAAGCATGTCTTTTTTTAAAGAATATATACTCAGCAATGAAGTGAATCAACAGTGTAGCTTTCTTTCAAAATTCATAAAAAACAGAGTTTAGCTTTCATTCTCTTTAACCAACAATCCTTCATGATATCAGAGCTCGCTTGATTTTAGAAAGGGACCGTGAAAAGTGGAAAAACGGAAGGAGAAGCAGATCAGCAAACTATCTTTCATTAGTAAGCCGGTTGATTTGAGAATTAGAGTAATGGCTTCAAGTGGTTTCTGAGCACATTTACCTTCAGCTTTGCAAGTGAGAACTATGACTTATGCGCAGCAAAAACGAAGGCATATTTGAAAGCTTATGACTTGTGAAAAATCACTGAATCTGGAGTTGAACCTCCACCACTTAGAGCAAATCCTACAATTGCTTAGTTGAAGCAACACGGTGAAGAGGTTGCAAAGAAGTTCAAAGCTCTGTCTTGCATTTAGTCTGCCATCTCTGATGTAATTTTCACAAGAATCATGACTTGTAAAACTGCAAATGGAGCTTGGGATACTTTAAAAGAGGAGTTCTGAGGCAATGAAAGGACGAGACAAATGCAAGTCTTGAATCTTAGAAGAAAGTTTGAAATTTTAAAGATGAAAGATGCTGAAACTGTAAAGGAATTCTCAAATAGGCTAATGAAGGTTGTAAACCAAATAAGATTGTTGGGTGATGATCTGCCTAACAAAAGGGTTGTGGAAAAAGTTTTAATCAGTTTACCTGAGAAATTTGAGGTAAAGATCTCATCACTTGAAGACTCACAAGATCTTTCTTCAATAACTCTTGCTGAACTAGTAAATGCACTTCAAGCCACAGAGCAAAGGAGGATAATCAGACAAGAGGATTAAACTGAAGGAACCTTGTTTGTAAAAAAGGAAAATACAAAGCTCAAACGAGTCTTGGAATGAAGAAACATCAGACAGAAAAGAAAGAAGCTGAAGGCAGCAAAACTGGAAATAAAGATGACAAATATGCTCCATGTCCTCATTGCAAAAGGAAGTGACATTTTCCTATATGGTGCTGGTATAGGCCTGGAGTTCAATGTTGGAGTTGTAAACAATTTGGTCATGATGAAAAGGTTTGTAAAAACAAAAAGGGAAAAGAACCTCAGTAGCAGGAAAAAATGGCAGGAAATCAGTTGAAACGACTAAAGGAACATATGTTCTCTACTATCAAGGCCAGCAGGAGTGTTGGAACTTGGTTATTGGATAGTGGTTGTACTTACCACATGACTGCAGACTCCAGTATCTTTGTTGAATTAAACAAAGCCTACATATCCATAGTTAAAGTGTGAAATTGAGACTTTGTGGAAGTGAAATACATTGGAGGGATAGTTGCCAAACTTCAACATGTATCAAATATATACATGATGTTCTATATATGCCTGAAATTGATCAAAACTTAGTTAATGTAGGCAATTACTTTAGAAAAATCATGTTTTGATGTTTAAAAACAAAGCATGCACTATACTAGATGGAAATGGACAGGAGTTCATGACTGTTGAAATGAAGAATAGAAGCTTTCCTACAGATTGAAAAAATATCACAACACATGCATTCTCCTCTAAAGAAATTGAGTCCTCCTTATGGCATAAACTGTAACAACCTGATCTTACGCCGCAGTCGTTATCATATCATACATACTGTCCGCTTTGGGAGAGCATAGGCCCATCTTATCCCTCACGACTTTCTGACGCGTCCCCAGGATTCGAACCCAAGACCTCCATCATAAGGGAGACTTAAGTTGAATCCTGGTACCAATTGGACAACTTGCTCAATTGGTACTAGGATTCAACTTAAGTCTCCCATATGATGGAGGTCTTGGGTACAAATCCTGGGGGACGAGTCAGAAAGCCATGAGGGGTAAGATGGGCATAGACTCTCCCAAAGCGGACAGTACGTACAATATGATAACGACTGCAGCGCAAGGTCGGGTCATTACATAAACGCTTTGGTAATGCAAGCCATACTTCACTTAAGCAATTGTATGAGTTTAATCTTGTTGAAAACATGCCTAAAATTATTGATGATGAATGTGTATGTGATGTCTGCCAATTTGGAATATATTAAGTAGATATGGAGCACCCCGGGCCATTATTAGCAATGGAGGAACTCACTTTCGCAATAGCTTACTTAAAGCAATGCTATATAAATATCGAGTGGCCATTGTTTATCACCTTCAAATAAGTGGGCAGGCCAAGACATCTAACAGGAAGTTGAAGCGGATTTTGGAACAATTGTAAACTCATCTAACAAGGATTAATCCAAGAAGCTAAATGATACATTGTTGGCATACCGCACAACTTTCAATATAGTCATTGGAATGTCTCCATACCAATCGATGTATGGGAAAGCTTACCATGTACCTATGAAATTTGAGCACAATTGGGCAATCAAACAATTGAACATGGATTTAGAGAAGCCTGTTAAACAATATCTCTGCAGCTGAATGAGCTAGATGAGTCTAGACTGGATGCTTATGAAAACTCTTCAATCTACTAGTAGGTGTACAAACAAATTGCATGAAATACATTCAGTAAATAGTTTGTAGACTTTAGGATAAAGTACTTTTTTACAATATCTGATTAAAGCTATTCTCGAAAAATTGTTGTATGTATTAGGACCATCCACAATAGCTCAATCTTTTTCTATGGTACAATTGAATTTATCACCTAACCAAGGAAATTTCAAAGTTAATGGCAAGAGAGTGAAGCAATTTGTCGATGAATTTCCTACTGCAAAGTTCACCATTGAATATTGTCATGTCAAAGTTTGTACAAAGGTGGTTTACAAAAGTGTGTTGATAAAATGATGTGGCAAGATCTAGGTCATTAATTTCAAAAACTGTTTTTTAAAATCATTGTTCAAGATGTTACCAACACGTATTTTGTAAACCAATTTTGTAATCTAACCTTGTATAAGTAGCATTTTTCCATCTTCTTATTTTATTTACATTAGTAAGGTCAAAATTTTGTAACTTTTTAGTATATATATAGTCCAAGGTCTTTAACTAGGTTACACAAGTCACTGTATTAACAAGCTCTATAAAAATCAAATGTTACACATCATTTACCATCCTTTTCAAATCACTAAATAGCCTTATTATAGGCGAGATCATAAAAAATAAGTCAGCCTAAACTTCTTACACACGATTTCATACTTTCCTCTGTTCAACTGATATTTTATATCTAACTATATTCTCAGGTCTCTTTTTAGGTATGGTCGAAATATTTTGCAAAGCAAATAAGTGAGACTAAAGGAAGATAAATGACCAAGTGCTAGATGATGTATTATGACACATCGTGATATATTTCAAAACTTTTGCATGAAGAAGGTAGATTCTTTGTGTAAGAATTTCATATTTTTCTCATTTTTCTTTGAACCTGGTGATGTATTACAAAACTCTTTTGTGTTTTTCTTTCGTTATGATTGTAACTAAATAATTATTTAGGTAAAACGATGTAACTTAGATTTGAACATTTAATTTCAATTCTCAAGATTTTTGTTTTATGTATTGATTTTACTTCATTTCTTAATGCTCGAATTATTTGATCACTGATTCATGATTTGTTTAAACCATGTGATGAAATTTGACAATTTGATATAAGGTAAAGATACATCTTTATTATTGTTACACTCTTTAATTGAATTTCTAAGTTATTTAATACGTTTATTTGAGTCTTATTCAAATTCACATACAGATATAGGGAGTTGATTCAACTATATATAATTAATTTGACTTGAGAGAGATAAATAGAAACAATTAGTGAATTCCATAGAGTGCAACTTTATGAATTGAAATTGAGAATCGAGATTAAAAGACAATAACTACGATGGAATCGTGAATTGCAACACTTTTACCATCATATTGAATAGTTTATCCTTGATCCAAAGGAACCTCTTTCGTTTAATTACTTTTACTTTGTTAATATTAGCTCTAATCAAAATCTTGTCATTGGCCTTTACTTTATTGAAATATGAGTTAGGAATACTTTGATTAACCATTAAATAGATAGTTCTCGTAAGAATGATAATCTGAACTCTTTAAATTCTAATTGACACATGACACTTGGGATGATCATACAACAACTATGCAATACATTACAAATAAAATTAATAACAATAAAGTATAACAAACATAAGAATAACTAAAATTCAACTTTAAATCGATCGAACTTCAATCATTTACCTAGATCAGAAACTTTGGATCCAACTAACCATCCTTAAAACCCATTAATAGACATCATCAACGCTCTTGGCATGATTAGCTTGATTTGTGTCCCTTTCATTACTTTTCTAACTAAACCAAATTTTGCCTTGTAAATGAGGCCTAATTATTATTGCCATAGTGCCAGGCGTCAAAATCAGTGGTCATGGTTGGGATGAAGATCGTGGGGATCCACTGATCTTTTCAATTTGTTTAATTACGTGATTTTAAATCAAAGCATAATGGTCCACTAACTAAATCTTTTTGTTTCGTGGAACCATTTTTTTTTTTTTTTAAAAATTGTTACGTGATATATAGACCAAAATAGTAATATTAAAGTTATGGCAGCATCGTTAGGTTAAATTGTTGAAAACGATTTTTTTAATATATTTTAAAACTTTATGGTGTGGTTTAGTAGTAAGTTGACATGTCAAATAAAGATTATGTGGAAGATCCATTAGTATGTTACGGTCAATTAAGCAATTTTTATCAACTTGAAATATGGTGGTTTTGTAAAGTGACTAAACTTGAAATTAAAATTGAAGTGCAATGATTCAACTGAAATTAAATTGAAATCTAGTGACCTGATCGAGATAAACTAGTCTTTCTTATCTTAAATTGAGATTTTATTGAAAGTTCAATGACTGAAGATGAAATTTACCCTTTAGAACGTTATCAATTAAATGGAAAAAAAAACAATGACACTTTCGTGCACAATATTTAGCAATTTTCTATAGAATGGAGTAAACCTTTAATTCAGCCTTGGTTTTTTCTTTGCTAAAATTATAAATCAATAAAAGTAAAGGATATGTAGAATTTTTAGAGGGAAAATCCAGACTTAGTATAGCGCCGTTTGACAATTATTACTTGGGTAAAACTGAGTTTTGAATATCAATTTTTTGGAGAATATAATGAAAAAGTAGATTTTTTTTATTTTTTTTTTTTAATTTAGGTGTAGAATATTATTATGTGAATGTATGATTAAAAAATAAAAATAAAAATAAATTTTTGGCATAATCAAAATTTAAGAAATCACGAGTAAAACGAGGTTTGTTAGGGATCCGATGAAAAGAAAGCAATTTTTATTTATTGATTGATCGATAGTGACATTTTAAAGAGGAAATTACATATAATCCTAGGTTTAAATTTCCATTTTCACAAATCAGATTACTAGTTTAACATTTCAAAAATTAGGTTTTTATATCTAATTAAATAATTATTAATTAATTATTAAATTTCATCCTAATTAATAATTTAATCCCAAAATCAAACCTAATTTCATTATCCTCATGTCCCAATCTTCTCTCCTCCCCACCGTCTTCTCTCTTCTCCCTCTCTGGCGACGAAAGCGGCGCTCGCAACCCCGCCATATCTGCCGGAGACATCTTCTCTCCTCACGTTGCTATTCTCTCTCTTCTCCTACCAGTGGTTCGTTTCTTTCCTTTCTCCGGCGCTCGAAGTGAGACGTTTCATCTTCTCTCCGGCGCTCGAAACAATGTACTTCTCTGTCCTCACTCCCTCACTGCGATGTCGCGCGCCCACCGCCGTTGGTCACAGCGGCACAAATCTGTTATGTCCCTTCTTCTTTTTTTTCGAGATTGATTTTATGGATGTTAGTGATGGTTGTATGGTTGATTTTTACCAGTGGTTGCAGATCTGTGGTGGTTTCTGTCCAACGGTGTTGTTGGGCGTGGGTGCGGCGGCGGTGGATCGGGTGATGGTGGGTGCTGTGTGGGCGCGTGGTAGAGTTTGCGTGTGTGCATGGTCATAAATGGTGCGGTGTCATGGTGTTGGCGGTGGATTGGGCGCTACGAATTGTGGATCTGAAGTTGGTGGCAACAGTGGTTTTTTGTGCATTTTCGCTTGTTTTGGGGGTGGTGTTCTGTTGTGTTCGCTCGGATCTGTGTGTTCTATGTTGTTTTTGTCGTGCGTGTGGGGGTGGTGGTTTTGGGTGGTGATGGTGGTGCTGTGATGGTGTGGCGTTTGGTTTGAGACATTGATGTGGCTATTAGGCGGCGACGGTGGTGATGTCGTTGGTGGAGGCAGTGGCGAAGTGGTGGTCACAAATGATTTGGTTGTTTGTGACCAACAATTTCGTTGGCTTGTGACCAATAATCAATATGTCACCAATGAATTAGATAATTTGTAACCAATACATGCTGCGTGATCTAAAAATTATTAATTTGATCTGTATAAATTTTTAATCTGTGATTGATGAATAAATCGTGACTTTTAAATTTTTAAGTTGTTATCGATGAATAAAATGTGACCTGTGAAATTTTTGAATTGTGACCTAAAAATTTTGAATTGTGTCCAAATCTTATCGATCTGTGACTTTAATATATTTGCCGGAGTTGGAATAGTCGTCGGAATCGGAGCAGTCGTCGGAATAAAATGGTGACGAAAACGGTCATCAGAACGTCGTCGAAACAGTCGTCGGAGAAGAGTTGTGACTGGAAAGGTCGTCTGAATAGTTCCCGGAGCGGTATGGGTGATTGAGGTGGAGTAGGGTAATTATATTATATTAAAATTAATTATTTAATAATAAATTAATTTAATGATTTATTATTTCGTAAATAGAATTTAAAAATCTTGATTTTTAAAATTTGGAACTTCTTTTTGTATTTTTGAAATGGGTGAAAGTAAATAACCGATTATGTATTGTTGCCCATTTTAAATTGGAACGACGCTACTAATGTGGATCCATAAGTTTCTTTCCGTGNTCTATGAAACATTATTTCTTTTATACAAATGTACGTAATGAAATTTTATAATACAATTTTTCATCTAACCTTAATATTCAAGACGCTAATATTACCTTAAGAATACCACAACCCGTGCATTGCACGGGTGTAAAACTAGTATACACAAAGGCATGAATGTGAGGTTGCTGTGATGGGGGTGACCGTAGCACTAACACTATGAAGAAAAGATATTAAAGTGCCATTGCAATTTGCAGGGGATAAATACGGGACCTCAGAGCACCTAAAGCACCCTAACACGTGGCACGTACGGTTTTGAATCCGAGCCTATGACGTGTAAGCACGCGGAAAATATATGTTCCCACGCATCATAATCATGCATCAACTCTCGCGCTGCGCGATGACATAAAACCTAATAATTTATTTATTTTTTTTATTTTTTTATGAAACTTGGCCTGCTCGCTTGTTTCACGGCCACTAAAATGAGTTTTTGAGAAAATGAATTTTACAATAGGGATTTTTTGTTTTTTTAAATTTGTGTGGTTAAAACATAGAAAGAAAATTAGATTTGTTTGTAAAATAATTTATTGTGACAATGTGTATTTAAAAATGAGTTTGAGAAAAAAATTATTTTAATAATCGTCAAACATAGGCTAAAATCTACTAAAAATTCTAAGTCAAAGTTAACAATTAATTTTAACCTCATATTTCATCAACTTTTATCAAAATCTACTGTAACTTTGTTTTTAATCTATATCAAACATATAATTTGGTTCAATTCTCGCCTAAATTAATAATTTAATAAAAGTATAATATTTAAGAACTAGAAAGGTACTTCAAGATACTAGTTTGCACAAGGCTACGATGTTGAAGAAATTTGTCTTCATCCTTCATCTTTTGAATTATGTTCGAGAAGTTATTGTGATCACCATAACCAAAAATTTTCGACTAAATTTAGTATTTTAATGGCTTAGTTTAGTTGTAGAGATTATTGTCTTCGCAGTCGTCTCACCATCATTATTTGCATTGTGATATCATTAATGATATCGTCTTAAATTCCATTAAGATACCTTAGGGCTTTTTGTGCTACTTGCCAATGAGTAGTCTTTGGATGATCAACTTGTTATCCAAGGCCAGCCAGGAGAATTTAGAGACAATAAACGATTAATTATTATAAGGCCCTATAATTTAATTTTTTGCAATTATAGCAATATCAATATTTAAATAAAAAAACATATCTAAATGAAAACTTCGTACAATCTAAAAGATAGAATTGCAAAATAAAACATCTCTCACAACCCCATATATTAGGTTAGCATAATGTTTAATTTAAATTTTGAGATGCAAAATTAGTAATCAAACAGCTCAAATCAATTTTTTTCAACATTTTTTTGGATAGAAATCATAGCTAATCTATTCAACCTCTTTTGTGACATTGTTGATCAATGATAAAATTCTCAGAAGCAACCAATTAGGATTTTTGAAACTTCAATTAAAATAAAAGCACATACATATATTTCTTCAATTCAAGAATATAATGAACATGAAAAATGGATAAGAATAATCTGTAAAATTCAAGACCAGATAATATAATATTCAAACCAAAACATTTCAACACAACAAATTACCCAAATTACAAAGCTTATTTGACCGATTAAACCAATTATGGTTTATCAAAAATATCAATTTAAACGAAAGCATATACAATTATTTCTTCAATTCAAAAATGTAATAACCTTGAATATGGATAAGCATAAAATACCTATATTAAACCCTAGATTTCTCAATTCAATATGTCATTTAAAATATCAAAATAATATCAATTGAGGGCTGACTTTTCACGAGAAGGGAAGAATTTACATACCTTGGTTGGTGGTGCAAGTCGCCAGAGTTACAGATGTTGTTGAAGAAAATATGGGATAAGGGAAGGCGATCAAATTCACGAAAATTTCTTAATCGAATAATGAAGAAAACGAAGTAATTTTTTCTTTCTTTAGACATGGCTTCAAAATTATATATTGGGAAAAATTCAAATCTACGAGATTAACTATAACAAATTTCAAAACTAATAAACAAGGTTTAAGACTTCAAAAATCAGACATTATTAAATTTTATTTATAAAATAATTAATTAAACATACATTTCATTAATTAAATATATTTAGATCACAATTCTATACAATTTGTTACAAATTATAGAACGGTCACTTGTTTTTCCTAACTTGCACCTATGTCTTAATTAAGGGAGAATTTCTTCTAGTTTCATTGTTCCCATTCCTTTTTGATAATGCCAAAAGGGGGAAAATGAAGGAACGTATGATTGTAATTATGACTTATTATTCCTATTTTGTTATGAACTATGTATTGTGACTTGCAATTATAATTTGTGATTAATGAATTGTAGAAATGCATGTCTATAGAACATCATGCTATATATGATACAAACATGGTTCCCATTGATGTGTAAAGGATAGGGGGAACATCTTGAATATTTCTACAAATCACATAGTGTTTGTCATAATAAAAAAAAAAGAGGAAATTGTTGACCTATGATTCAATATAATTTCACTTATTTTGATTATAACAAAT
>CAIGRS010143829.1:0-20878 GCA_903798395.1 Fraxinus floribunda
TTAACTATGAGCCTATATATATATATATATTAAATAATAAGTAAAAGAATTATGATTTAAACACGGACTTTTTACAATATATAAAAAACTTATAATAAGCATTTGTCAACGAGGAAAGCCCTCTCGAGCAATATTTCACGGAACTTTATATACTAGGCTATAATACATATCGAAATTATTTGTAAATACAATATCATCATTTATCTTATTAAAAATATTTCTTCATACAAATTCTTGTGTCGATTACTTTTTTATTCTATTAAAAATTATTAGTAGCTTCTTGATCTTTTTACGACTATTGATTAATCGGGTACAAATCAAAAAGTTATAGATAAAACTTCAAACGACAAATTATATTGAGATTTTTACCTTGTACGAAGATTTTTTTTCTTTGAGACATGTGCTGGAAGAAGGGACAAGAAAATTGAGTCTTTTTATTTGTAGGTTCAAATTCTCGATTTTTATGTAAATTACCATGTTTTTAAATTATTTCTTAATATTATTTGTGAATCAAAATTTTCTTAGTATTTAGAAGTGAATCGATTAAAAAATAAATGGTAGCTTATGAATTATGTCTATTTATTATTTCATGTACCAATTGATATAAGTCATAAGAGTTGCGTTCGCTCTAAAAAGTTGCAATAATTGTTGTGGTGTTTGAGGATATCTATGGTTATTATTGTATGACGTATGTGAAACCTTTATTTTTGTTGACAACAAAATTGGTGGATAAAAATCGAATGAACAACGAGTCATCATTATCGACTTTTCATCACAGTTACGAATTTCGCAAGTAACTTTAAAATGCTTAAAACTTGAAGGCGATTTTTCTTTGTAATATTGTTAGAATGATGCAATTCACAAAAATATGAGGTTTCTTTTTGTCGTTTTTGTTCTTTTAATGTTCTTTCTGAAATAATTACATACTCCTCTTACATTAGAAATTTTATCACAGCAGAAGTGGAATTTTGGTTCAATTTTATTTTACTAAATTTCAGAATACGTTTTCGAATGCATTTTTCTATAATTATAATTTTTTACTTTTTGAGAATCACTTCTCTTCATACTTATTTTCAATAACATATTCTTTAAAAAAAATTGACATTTTTTATAACTTCTTGCTACTTTTATTCACACGTCCACAAAAAAAGGAACTTTTTAAATAAACAATTTCTTTAAAAAAATCTTCATCAAACTAATAACGTTTTAAATACGTCTTGTTAACTTATAATAATAAAAAATTACTTATAACGAAAATTTGAAGCTTGGTCAAACATGCCGTAAGTAATCGATTAAAGGGCAAAAAAAAAAATGGAAATTGTGGTGAGTAACTCGTTTAGGAGTTAGGACATAGGTGGGGCGAAATTCCCGTACAACGCACGGATGAGAGAGAGAGATCAAGGCACGTAGGGAACTGAGAAGATAAGGCTGCAAGTAACGCCGTTAATTATTCCGATTCTCCGTTACCATGTTCGTCTTTCCTCGTTCGCCATCTACCGTTCACACGAACCAGATGTTGACGGCAGCGGGGTCATGTCGTCAATTGGACCCCATCATGTGGGCCATATCTGAAACTGTGTATATGATTATCATTCATTCCAAATGGATCGATCAAGCCACGCGCTGATTGCATTCTTATCCTCATTTGTAGACTATTCATCCAAAAAATATAAGAATTGTTTCGGTAGTTTTCCTAGGTACCAACGTTAGCAAAATTTTGTATTTGAATATTTTAGGCACATGAGACCCCCCTAAAAAAGGGGTAACAATTTTATGAAGCGTGTTTTAATCAATTCTATAATGTTCCTGTCTCGAAACAGTAAACACCAAGGTCCAAGGACTTGCCTAAGGATAATCCATGTAGGGTTTCAAGATCATGGAGGGCCATCTCGACTCCGTCCCGCCTTGTCCATCTCATCCCGTGGAGATTCTTTTTAGGAATGTCTTATTTCTATTTTACATGTAAGTTTCAAATTTTGAATCGATTCTTGATTTTACCTATTAAATCAGTTAATTCGATAGCGTAAGATAGCTAATAAGTAATTTTGAAACTCGATAGCGAGTCGAAAGGAGACGGCAATCACAAAGAATATGTCAGTGTAGTCCAAAGTCTCGTAGTTAGCTTTCGATCTTCCATCTTATATATGTAATCGTCAAGAGTTGAAATTCGATCAAGTTCTCGTGACATTAGTTTTAATACAAGATAGATTCTTTACTATAAATCTACTTGAATGACTGAAATTTTATATTTATCAGTTACCAAATACATAAAAAAAAAAATATGGAATTAATGATGAACTTGAATTTTAATGTATTGCTCCTTTAAAGACACGTGATTCTATCTTATGTGTTTAACCAAGAATAATTTTGGAATTCTTGAATTTTCTATGTTACGAGTTTATTCGTGTTCCAAAATACATTTAAAAATGGACCAGATTTCTATATGAATAATATAAAGAATCTTTGCACTTGTTTTCATAAAAAAAAACTACATTATTTAAGTTTGTGTTTTTCAGAATGGGGACAAAATATGCAACTTGTGATCCTATCCGCTACTAAATTGTACTTGATAATTTATTAAAGACGTATTTCCTTAATTAAATAACACTTAAGTATTTTAATTAAAATAACCTCTCTTACTAATGTTATGTTATAATCAATTGAAAATGTCAACTTCTTCTCCATGATATTAATTATTGAGTGCTTCTCTCATTAAAAAGAAGAAGAATTAATATCCAAATTAAATGAAGCCATGAACAAGTTAATATATTTCATCTTACTATAGGTTTTAGTACTTGGATTAATCAATTTGTGGGTATGTCGAATCACTTAGAAATAGTTTGATTCTATATTGTTCGTGTGAAATTCGTAAGTGTATGAGATCGTTAACGAGTAATAGAATCAGTGAGTTGTGGTATCGTCTCACGGTGAATAAATTCAATTCAAATTTACTGTTTATGTATGAAATTCAAATTATGTAAATAAAATAGAGTTTGATTTAATCCATGGTAAATTAATCTAAGAAAGCTGTAAAAGTTTTGTTTTTATCAAAATATGGATGATTGTACTAGATTTCGAATCCTCCTATTACTATCTATTTCAATTTTTACTTTGCAATCTAATTCTGCTTATACGTTCTTGACAATCGATAAACTATGATATATGATTTTCTTTAAAAAGATAAATTAATTATATTTTAGTCACGACTCAAATCTATTCCTAATCCGAATTTGAATAATTAGAATGCATTAAAATTTAGATTATCTATATGATTACATATGTAATAAATATTATTCATAACATTTATTGCACATATGCTAATTTTGTCGTGTTCTAAATTTATTGTGAGTCTCTCAATACTACAACAAATAACTAATTAGATAATAGGTTAAGATCGCGTCCAATTTGGTTCCAAAAGAATTTGAATCGCAAAAGGAAACTGCTGATTTATCTACGAAAATGGACCCTTGCATGCGCCATCAAGTAGTTTTGTTCTCGGTAAAATTTCAATCTCGCATGCGCGACAAAAAAACCCCACGTACGCATGCTAGTTCGCAGATTTTGTCCTTAAGCAGGTTTCGATATTTTGATTATAACCTTTTCTCTCAACATCCAATTAAGGTGATTCAAAGTATGTTGGAAATATAATTCAAATGGATACAATTCTTTTAGAAGTATAATTTTTCCAATTCGAACATTTGCTATCCGGAAAATGGGTCTCAAATTGATGCTAAAAATTCGAAGCATAACTTTTTCGGTGGTAAATTGATTTGTGAAAATACTTCAACTACATTTCACTCGTTTGACCTCTAATTGCATCCAATTGATCCTATATGGTCTTCAATCATTGTTTATGGTTTGAATCAACTATTGAATATTTACACTTTGATCTCCAAACTTTAAATTTCTTTTGCTTTTGCCTTTTTTTTTTCATTCATTTCTTTCAATTCCATCAATTTGTATTGAGTTCAATCTAAAAAACATAATTAAACTATATTTTATTCAAATTACTAACAAATACTTCAATTTAATGGTCTAAATAAGTGTATATACTTTTCATAAATCAATAATTAACGTTAGACCCAACAATAGATACCAGCTAAAAGTTCGTTAAATTGTCACGCTTAATAAAAATGTTTGTTTTTAGAAACCATCTCATGTGAAAAAGTAAGGGGCTGTTCTCTTTATGTTTTAGTTTTGTGTTTTGAGTTTTGAATTCATTTTGTATTTTATGTTTTGAGTGTCCATTTTGAGATTATTGAAAATGTGTTCTTTTTGATATTTTGAAAAATTGTTTTAAAAAATCCAAAATTGAAAAATGTGTTCTCTTTCAAATGCATTTTCTTCTCTCTCTCTCTCTCTCTCTTCGTCCGTCTTTTCCTCCCATCCGTCTCTCTTCCTCTCGTCCGTTTCTCTTCTTTCCGACCACGAGCTTGGCCTTCTTCCCACAATAAATGAACTGACCAGTGTAGATTCCTTTGATGGCGACGAAAAGTTCATTCTGGTAGCCATTGCATTTGCCGAAGTTGAGGGAACGGAATTTGGCCGGATCCTTTCCGGTGGTGGGTATGAGACTTGAAAACAGATCCTGCTCCCTTACGCTGTGCCCAAATCACATAATCCATTTGCTTGCTTGCGTGCGTGTTGTGTGTAGAGGTGAAGGGAAATGGACGACTAGGAAATGGAGGTGAGGGGAAGTGAAGAGTGGATTAAAAAATTGGAGCAGTTTCTGGATTAATTGGTGCAATTGACATGTAACCCAAGGTTCTATGTGCCTGCTGAAGACTTGATCGGGGCCAATTTGATGACTCAGTGTTGTGGGGATGAGAAATTGAAGCAGACAGTTTCGGAAAAAATGTTGGTCTATGTAGCGATGGTTGTGGCGGTGGTTTTTGGGTGTGGCGGTAGTTGTGGTGGTGATGGTGGTTTTGGCGATGGTGGTGGTCAGGGTGATGTTGGGGGGCGACGACAGTTGGTGGTTGCATGCGGCAATGGTGGTGGTTGTGGGTGATAATAATTGAAAACTACGAAAATAAGTTTTGAAAATTTTGGCCAAGTTATAACTGAAAACACTCAAAACAACAAATTTGTAGTTTTGTTTTTGTTTTTTTTTTTTTGTAAATTTTAAACTTGTTTTCCAAAACACGTTTTCGAAAATAAGAAAGAAAATACTTTTCACTATTTTGAAAAACTGAAAATAGAAAATGATCCGAAAGCGGCAAAGAGAAGTTACATATATACTTGCTAATCGAGCAACATGTTTGAAGATTATACTGTAATTTTCTCATCTCAATCATGAAAAGATAAAATATTTGATTCTTTTAAAATTAAATTTCTATTTATAAGTTTGGAAAAAATAAAGTAATAAAAAAGACTAAACTCCTAAGTTGTAAAGAAGTAAAAACAATATTCCATAGTAAAGTTTGCTCCTGTTCGGTAGAGATTAAACTCGGATTAAAATTGAAAAACTAGTCGTTATTGTTGACTTTTATTAGACGAGTGAGATCCAATAATGACTATATTTTTAATTTTAATCCCTACCGAATGAGCCTTAATATCTAAGTGTTATTGTGCCTATGTTTGAGATAGCTAACACTTAAATTTTTAATAGATTATGATAAAACTGTCGTGATTTTACTACTCAATCTTTTCCTTTTATTAGTAAAGTTGAAGTGTAAATTTGGATACTCGTCCAAGAGAGAACAGAGGGAGGACGGCTTTATAGGGATAGATAAATATGTATTTGAAAATGAGATGAAAAATGTGAAATGTGATAGAAAATAAATTTGATAAAAAAAATGAATTTTATAATATGAGGTGAAATAAAAGCAAAGAAGTTTCCCTGTAAAATAATTTATTTTATAGCAGTAAAAAAAGTGACTGTACACTAGAATAATTGAATCATAGTAAAAAAAATAAAAATGCAAAGTTCATCTCATCTGTTTGTATTTGTAGTACTTTGACACGAGCGCTTTTCTGTCTTCCTCTTGAATCATGCTTAGTGTACACTAAATTTTACATTATGATTTACACTTTATCGATATTACATTGGAAATTTTTTAAGAAATACAGACTTTTTCATCAATAATTTTTTTGAAAACAATCAAATTTCAATGATGTCAAAACTTTTATTTACATTTAACATTGTTGCTTCCTCTATTTGTGCTGCTATTATTATATAGTACAATCTCTTTTCTCACTCCAAAAAACCCCTCTATTTCTCTCTCTTCCTTTCTGAACAATACGAAAATTTACAGAGCCCATATGTGAAAAATCAAGAAACCCCCAATCCCCAATGCTTAGATTCTTCTTCTTCAACAACCATTCATCAACTCTCTTTTTCCTTTAGTTTGTGTGCAGAAGAGAAACACAGATCAAAGAATCCCAAGAAAATCATGAAGAGGGACAATTCGAATCAAGAAAATTTTGCCACGAGTGGGAGTTCTAGTTCATCCAACAAGGGAAAGATGTGGTGTGAAGAACAAGATGCAGGTGGTGTTGATGAACTGTTTGCAGTTTTGGGTTACAAGGTTAAATCGTCTGATATGGCTGAGGTTGCGCAGAAGCTTGAACAGCTTGAAGAAGTGATGGGCAGTGTTCAACAAGATGGGCTTTCTCAAATAGCATCTGATACTGTTCATTACAATCCTTCAGATCTATCATCATGGCTTGAATCCATGATTTCTGAGCTTAATCCTCTTCCTAATTTTGACTACTTCAGCTCTGTTGTTCAAGATCCGTTCCTTGAATCATCTACTGTTACTAGTATTGATTCTCACAGCCATAACAGCTGGAATAGCCATGCCCGTGCTCAAATCTCTGTTTCAACCCAGCAACAAATGGTTGTTGATTCAGATTTTGGTTCAGATCTTATATCTATTCCTGGGAAAGCTGTGTATCCCACAAGTCAACAGCATCCACCGCCTCAGCATCAGCCACAACCCAAAAAATTGAAGCCATCACCATATTCTGGTATGGCAAATTCTACTACCGTTTCTTGGGGTTCGCCTAATGAGTCAATTTCTGCACATCCCATCGAGTCTGCCCGTCCCATGCTCCTGGTTGACTCACAAGAAAATGGTATTAGGCTAGTCCACACCTTGATGGCTTGTGCAGAGGCTGTGCAACAAGAGAACTTGAAATTGGCCGAGGCTTTGGTCAAACAAATTGGGTTCCTTGCAGTATCACAAGCAGGGGCTATGCGAAAAGTAGCTACATATTTTGCTGAAGCATTAGCCAGGAGAATTTACAAATTATATCCCACAAATCCACAAGATACAGCCTTCACTGACCTCCTTCAAATGCACTTCTACGAGACCTGCCCGTATCTGAAATTCGCCCATTTTACCGCTAATCAAGCCATTCTCGAAGCGTTTGAAGGTAAAAGTCACGTCCATATAGTTGATTTCAGTATGAAACAGGGGATGCAATGGCCTGCTCTTTTACAGGCCTTGGCCTTGAGGCCCGGCGGCCCGCCCAGCTTCCGATTGACAGGAATTGGGCCGCCTTCACACGATAACATCGATCATTTACAAGAAGTGGGGTGTAAATTGGCTCAATTGGCTGAGACAATTCACGTTGAGTTTGATTACAGAGGCTTTGTGGCTAATTCATTAGCTGATCTTAACGCATCGATGTTTGATATAAGGGAAGGTGAAACTGTGGCTGTGAATTCCATTTTCGAGCTTCATCAGTTGCTGGCCCGACCCGGGGCCATTGAAAAGGTGCTGCAAGTCGTGAGCGAGATGAATCCTGAAATCTTGACTGTGGTTGAGCTGGAGGCTAATCACAATGGGCCGGTTTTCTTGGACAGGTTCACGGAGTCTTTGCATTATTACTCAACCTTTTTCGATTCGTTGGAGAGCAGCGGCGGCGGCGGCGGCGATGTTGGTGGCGGGGCGGTGAGTGTTCAGAACAAGGTTATGAGTGAAGTTTACCTGGGGCGGCAGATCTGTAATGTGGTGGCGTGTGAGGGACCGGACCGGGTGGAGAGGCATGAGACCTTGGTCCAGTGGAGAGCCCGGTTCGAATCTGGCGGGTTTGAGCCGGTTCATTTGGGTTCAAATGCTTATAAGCAGGCTAGTATGTTACTGGCCTTATTTGCTGGTGGAGATGGGTATAGAGTTGAGGAAAAAGATGGGTGTTTGACATTAGGATGGCATACAAGGCCATTGATTGCTACCTCGGCCTGGAAACCCAGCTAAGACACTGAGTCAACCGAACCCGGTTGGTTAACTCGGTTTTCAAGGTGTACACACCTAGTGAGGGTGAGACCCACCACTCCCAAGTGGGTCTCCCTTCTACTTTTTTCTTTATAAATCCTTTTTCTTCTTTTTTTAACTGATCTTTTTTAGGGCTTTGAATTTTAATTTTCTTGTTTTATTGGGTGGAATCTTGTAATTCTGAGGGGTGAGTGAATCTGAAATAGTCAATGTGTATTTATTTTTTTTATATATAGCTTTTGCCTCAATAAAAAAGAAAGCTCCCTTTTAGATTCTTGTTTGTGTTTGTGATTTCAATAGGGTTGATATTAATATCATTCATTACCCTTTGAGTATTTTGTAAATGAAATAGTTTGGATTCATGTAATTATCGAATCAAACACGAATTCGAACCGTGCTTCAATAAAAAAAGAAAGTTCTCTTGGATTTTTATTTTTTTTGACGTAGGAAACCACAGTCGCTACCCGTGAATGCGCAATAGGTAAACTTCGCTCTAATGTGTAGTGGCTCGTAAACTACACTGGGGAGATAGATCGCACTAGGCAACTCAGTGTGACGGGCTCGACGGAAGAAGTGTTAACAGGGGGATTCGAATTTGTGATCTTTAATCTCCGCCTCCACCAACTCGGTTACCCTTGAAGGGATTAGCTCTATTGGATTCTTGATTGTGTTTATGTTCGTGCATGTGATTTCATGGACTTTGGGCATTGGGTAGGGGTGTAGATTCAACATGGGTTTGGTCCAAAAAAACTTGAACCAGTTTCATTCATGCTTAGTGGAACCGAGCCTCAATTTCGAGCGACAGGCGAGCTACACGGGCCAAATGATAAACAAAAGGGTCTAGTTTTTGTCAAAATTTCAGCTCCTTTTTCCACGTAATAAGTAGTATATTTTTATTAATTCACCTCTCGTGTTTGAATGTGAATCTTCTTTTGTTACCTTTCTCATATGTATGCAAAAACTCAAAATACAACTTAAAAATTCAATTCATATTCATTCAAGAAAAAAACCCTACTGTTAAATTTCTTTTCACTCGGTGTAAATTTTTCAACAAAGTGAGTCATTCAAAGGATAACTACAATTAAACAAGATATCAATGTCAAAGAAGAATAATTAAGGTCTAGAGTATAATGTGTTTAAAGTTGATGCCACCTTAGCATGTTATTTATTAATCTAGTCACTATATGATTGTTACGTTTTATATAAAATATTACATGATTAAGTTGCACTAATGCCATCTATGCTAATTATTTTTTTGTTTAATGATTATTATTACATCTAAACAATAATTTTGCCGTCCTTTTAGTGATGTTGAAATTAATAACGAGTGGGCGAGTACATTGAATTTTGTAAGAGATATGGTCGATTAGATATATATGGGACCCAATGCTTCATAAATTTCAAATATCATCATATTCGAAACACCTCTATCTTACGTACTAAGCTTATTGATAATATAGTTTGAATACAATGGCTCAACAATTTGAATTTGAGGACATGGATAAAATCTTTCCAATTGAAATTATGTTATCAATCGTAGATTGTACGATCAGGGACAGAGGGAGGGGCCAGACCTTCCCCCGATGCCCATTTGTTAAGGGTAATTCTTTTCTATATATTCGCTCACTAGAATTTTTCTCCCAACTCGTAACAATTATATTGCTATGGGAAAAGAGTAGTGCTAGGCTACGAGATCCATTTTGTCAAATCTTTTACAGACTATCTCACAACACATGGGTGGGCGGGGCGTTTTGGAGGTATTTTTTTAATGATCGGACCCACCTCATGTTTTGTCTGTAACTTTTACAGGCCTGACAGAGGAGATTAATTCATGAGAAAGTTATGGCCAGATGTCATACACAGACTTACCGAATGCGTAACAAGAAATCTAAATCTACAATATTCATAGTAATAGTATTTTTCGAAGCAAAGTTTCTCTTCAAGTATGTGTTGATGTAAATAAAAAGCTCAATAATAATAAACTTGATATTGGAAAAGATTATGTTGAATTCGTATTCACCCACAAATCGGATTACTGGTAGCCTTCTACAGTTGCGCTCGCGGAAGGGAGTTGAAGACGTTGACTAAAGCGTGATTCTATGTTTAGCACTTTTTAACCTTTGTATAATGTCATTAATATCATAGTTTTCTCAATATTATATTTTTTCTCGTCCTTCTTTCTCTCTGTTCAAATCGTAGTTTTACTTTTTCAATACTTTATCTGTAAATACAAGTATCACCATCAAAAAGCACAACTTGCCTTCTTCGTGTTGACTGTCTAGCAATAGAAACCCCCGTTATTTGATATTATAATTTTTGAAATAATATTTTTTTGGAGAATGGATGATTGAAAAATAAGTAAAAGTTTTCGATTTATTTGTAATATTATTTTATAGAAAAATGTATTGTTCAAAAAAAAGGAGAGAAAAATATATTATAATTTTAATTGGGGCCAAACGAGGTTAAAATACACAAATCCCAAACTAATACCATGGCCACCATTGTGTCATATGACATAGACAAGGAAGTGATAAGAATTTTCACTTTATCTTAACTCTCAATCTCGATATTGATACTTGAACAAAATTATGTACTTATCGTTCACACGATCCATACATTAGCTTTCTCTTCTATCTTCTACTCATACAAATATTTCTTCGAATACACTATTAATCTGTTAAGGGTTTTGATGTATGCACACACTCCTAATGTTTTTCATAATTTTATGAGAAATCTTATTAGAATGTAAGAGTCAATTTAATAGTCGAATAGTATTCTAGAGTTAGTCAAATGTAGGAACTAATTTTCCCATCAAAATTCTCTTGAATAAAATCTTGAGATTGCCATATCTTCAACCGTATATCACATGTTGGAAAAAAATCATAACCACAGGTCAACGAGCAAATTAGGAAAGAGAAATAAAATGAGGAGAAAAAAACCAACACATACAAGTGCTCGAGCACGAAATACACTCACGAGAAAAGAAGAATATACTTAAAGTCAAGTATCCAACACGTGACACACGAGATAATTAATGGGCAAATTCCCATTCCCATTATTTTCATGTAAATTACAACTTTCATTAACTTTTCAAAAATACATTTTATTAACTTTCATATAAATTAAAAATATGATTTTTTTAGCAAAAATCAATTTGGGTTAATCTATTTGAAAACAAAACTTTTTTTTTTTTGGATGGTTAGTTTTGATGTCAAAAAACAATTAAAAGAATCACATTCAAGAAACTAGTGTGTTAGGTAGAGATTAAAATTGAAAAATTAATTATTATTGTTGACTTTTATTAGAAGAGTGAGACTCAATAACGATCATATTTTTAATTTTAATTGACTTTTTAGCTCCACCAAACAGGTCCTATAATAAAGGTCAAAGACTTTCCCTTTTAACCTAAACTTTTGAAGACTTAACTTTGACACCATTGGCAACTTTACCAAGTGAAGCCAGCTAGCAAATTAAACAATGGTGGGACATCGCTTTTTAGCTTCAACTCTTAAATGATTAACTCATCTATCAATTGGGGTTAGTTTTGACTATTACATGTAAAAGTTTGTAGCGCAATTATAAGTGCACCCACTTCACACGTGTGTACACTACACACTTGATGAATTAATTGTCACTTTTATCACAATTCATTTTAGTTTAATTAATTTTTATGTATAATAATTGGATGTTTAATTTTTATTCAATTTGTAAAATAGTATATCACAAGTCACACATCTCACGTTGTTTTTATCGAGTTGATTTTATTTCTTGGATCTCCAACATCAAATGTGAGGTTTCTTGCATAGATAATTTCTTCATGGGTGTCGGCCATCCCTCTCGATGATTCTTAAGCACCATTTTAATTAAAAGGTTAAATTGACTGTCAAGATTCTTTCAAAATATATTAAAACTATGAGAAGTAATAATATGTCCAATTAAAACCTTAGTTGACATTGTACTTGGTTATGCCTATTCACCTTCTTTCTATATAAAAAAAACCACAATGTATTGAAACTGTTGACGCATAAAAATGAGGACCAATTAAATGGTCCAATGAGTAAAGCCCCAATTAGGAAATTCGAAGGACAGGCCCAAGTGAGACCATGTAAAAGGCCCAATAGAGAATATGTAATTTTAATTTCCTTTACTTTTATCGTATTTAACTTTCAACTGTTCGTGTGCTTGCGCTCCTTGAAGGCATTTCGCTTCTCGTCGATTGTAATCTTCATCAATAAAGCACCTCCTTTTTTGGGACTTTGTCTCAAGAGGTCTGTTCCTCACACAATCGTCTAACCATCTCTTAATTGTTAGGGAGGCCCAACTTTCTGTGTGAAACAGAAACAACTCATATAGATTATATCAATTATCTAGATTGCATTGCTATACCTTTCCATTGCTCTTAAATTTTGTTATAACTTTCAAAATAATAAAAAGTCTTCAAGACATTTAAGCACTCTCTTTCTAATGTTACTTATTTGAATTGTTAGTATATCTACTTAATCTTCCAATATCAATATCTACTTATTAGTAATTTTGAATTTCAAATACTAGTAGAGAAGATAATCATCTTTCGCACCTTAAATATAGATCGACTACCTCGTGTGAACACACATCTCGTGATATATTTATTATCCAATTTACATCCCTATATCTCCATTGCATATGAAATTTCTTTTAAATTACTAAATAATCTAACGTAGCTTGAAGACATTTAAGCACACTCTCCTTTTAATTTTAGTTATTTGAATTCCAATAATAATATCTAATTGCTATTTATAAGAAAAGTCATTGAGAATACTTTATGCGTGTACTATTTCACCTAAATTCTCCAACGAGTATAATTTGAATTATATGGAGTGAAAATTGGTTCATTATCATAACGTTTGAACTTTACATTTTCACGATGACACTAGACAATGGACCCTTTCGACTGGTTGGATTTTTACTTCTTGTAGATGAGCTTCTTAAATAAACTAATTTATGCCAATTTTTATTAAAAGTTCGTTTACGTAGACAAATCACTTCATAAAATTAATCAAGCACGTCGAAAAATAGCTTTTGATTTTTTGAAAGCTCTATCAGACATGTCTTAAATGTAAAATCCTTCCCCATCTTGCAACCTAAATTTTATGTATAGATTATTCGAGTTTACTTAAAACTTTCACGTCTAAATTTAGTAAACAAATAAAATTTTCACAGCCGTTGATCCAGCTTAGTCCGACTTGGCACAGCTTGATACGCACCATGCTTACCGTGGACAAAATGTTATGTCAACTTGCCACTTTGTGTAAAATAAATAAATAAATATGCAGATTGGACCCTTCTTCTTAAAAAAATCATATCATATGACCCACGTGCCTTTTTTTTAGCTCCTAATTTCCTCCTCACTTCCTCTATCGACATAAAAAATAAAGTTTTTATTTGCCTTAGAAAAACTAGCTCATGCAAAGCCAAGTCAAACTAAATCACTTGAATATTGGAAACTGTGCATGTACCTACGTGTGTACATTCCAATTCTTTCTCGATACTTTTCGAGAAAATCTTGAATTGAATCTATTGATATAACCTCTTACGAATTGATTTAGCCTTATTCCTAAACGAGTCAAAAACATATGATGTTTACACATTGGATCAAGAACACGACCTTAATTAATTGAAATGCATGACTTTTGATCAACTATCGGTGCAATTGACGATTTTCTTCATTTTGTCATTGTGATGCGATTATTTTAAGAGTCTATTTGGTAACAATTAAAATCCAATTAAAATTGAAAATATGGCTGTTATTGGGTCCCATCCGTCTAATAAAGTCAACAATAACAGCTAATTTTTCAATTTTAATCTCTATCAAACATGCTCTAAATGTTTGGGAAAAGGTGAAAGATTTGGAATTATTACTGCAACTATCCCAATAGAAAATGCCCAATAGAAAATGAAAAACTATTTTGTGTACAATGTATATACCTCACATGAGGTGAGGCCCACAAAAACCCTCACGTGAGAATTATAGACACTCTTATATATATTTATTATGTACGCCATAGAAATTTATGCGTTTAAAATGTTGGGTGTCACTTGTCAGCATCAGTCGTGGGGTTCCATGTTTGGGGGCTGAGTGGGTGGTTGAAAGTGACTTTAAGTTTGGAGATCAACGCTTTTGAGTTGTTGCCCAATTTCCACTAAATATTCCACTACAAAATGTCCCAATTCTATAATCTTTTAGATATTTTTTTGGTTGAAAATTTAGAATTGTTCCAGTCCATAATGACTTTCTGCAACTCAGTGGTTCTAGTGAAAGAATCTAATTTTAACAAGGCATTGGCAACATAGTGGATGCATAGTCTTAAATTTTAAAAAGGTAGAATTTTTTTGCTATATGTACATGGGATTGGTTCTAGTGAAAGAATCTAATTGGTATGTACAAGTAACATTGTAACAAGGGATTGGACCTTGATGGGGTACATAATGGTTCACATAATTACATGTGGCACATATCAAACCTTTAATTCAAATCTCACACTTTCACATCAACTATCGGATGNACACTTTCACATCAACTATCGGATGGTTGTCACATCACATTATGTAATTTTTTATTTACATAAATTATGTACAATAAGAATTATCCATAATATTATGCGGATTTTGTAATAATTATTGAATTATCTGAAGTTAGTTTCACAAATGGCCATGGAAGTTTGTGTGAATATCAAATTAATCCATATTGTATTTCTTAAAAAAGTACTTATGAATTCAGTGATGATACCAATTAGCATTGTCGTAGGTAGTAAAAATAAAAATAATACTATTTTAAGAAAATAAATAAGTTCACCTTTTATCATACTTAGTTGATGGCTTCGGTGCAAATTTTAAAATAACAATGATAACAAAGATAAGTAATTGAGATTTAGTCCAATGATCAACTTACTTTACCGTGATCAACGATTTAATGATGTTTTGATATCACTTTGCAACATTAATTATTATAAATTTCATCACGAGTTTTAACTATACAATTACATAAAGCAAATCAATGTACTAAACTCGAAAGAAAAAAAAAATATATTTTTATTCATAAAGCATAAAATATAAAGAAAAAATGTGATTATAATAGAATCCATTATGCTACACGTGTCGTGTTACAGGGCGTCAATGACTGGCCGGCCTCTCCTTAATTTTCTGTGTTGAGGAGGTCATTCTTCTGCATAACAACTTGGCTTAAAAATAGATCTTTTTTTGAGAAAAAAAATAAAAATAAAAATAAAAATACAGCAATGGATGCATTAGGTCTTCTCAAAATTAGGGTTCGAAGAGGAATTAATCTTGCTGTACGTGATGCAGCTAGAGGTAGCAGTGATCCTTATGTTATTATCAGCTGTGGCGCCCATGTACGTCGTTTTTTCTTGAATTTTCAATCCGCCTTGCTCTTAATATATGCACGTAAGATAAGATTTAAATGATATATGTCCATAAGAACACAAGTTATTAACGTTGTAGATCAAGTTCAACATGGTATTGTCTCTAAGCGTCGCCGTCTCCTATTTAATGATATTGTGCACACATCTAGTTTTGAAGGGGGGTGGGGGGGGGGGTGTATAAATTATGTGGGTCGACTGATTCAACGAAATATTTACATGAATCCCTTTTTTACTCAAGCGTGCAATGAAAAATTCTTTTGAAACACAATGAATAATTATTCTTAATAAAGAGATAACAGATGTCCGAGTTCTGATATGAATCAATGGGGTTTATTGTGGAATTCAAAAAATTTCATTTTTTCGAGACATTAGAAGTTAGAGAATATTTCAGTCTCAAATCTGCATTACCATAGTTGATTCAGTTCATGGTCACCTCAATTTTTATTTTTGAAGTTAAACTGGCTAAATAAATCTTTGGTAAGATAGTAATGATATTTTAATATTGATTTGGCCGTCTTGCAATTTGGAAGTTAACTACGTCTGAGCACCTATTTTCCCCAGGAGTTTTTCTTACAATGAGTTGAGTGCATTGCAATTGAAAAACTTTCTGGTTTTCATGGTAGAAAGACTTCTGACGTTGAACATATTACTGCAGAAAGTGAAGACTAGTGTTGTGAAGGGCAACCTCAACCCCGAATGGAACGAGGAGTTGACCATTTCCATTAAGGATCTGAACGTTCCTATCGTTCTAGTACGTATCAATCTCCCATATTAACGATCTTTTTTGTTGATGAATATCATTAGCTTTCTTTTTTCAATTTGGTATATTCAAATCCGTGATAGGATTCTCAAGTATATGAGCCCGTTTCGTCGTCTTGAATTTTGACAGAATTTCCACTATAATTTAGTTCTGAACTCCAAGATGACATAAATACTAATTCTTATCATATGTGAACATTTTTATGTCTTGTACTTTCAGACGGTGCATGATAAAGACACATTTTCTCTGGATGACAACTTGGGAAAAGCAGAAATAGACATCAAACCTTATATCGAATGCTTGAAGACTGGATTTAGAGGAGTCTCAGATAGAATTACAGTTGAAAGAATTCAACCAAGTGAGGAAAATTGTTTGTCTGAAGAGAGCTGTATTATCTGGAAAGACGAGAAAATGACACAAGACATGACTCTTAGGTTGCGAAAAATTGAACGCGGTGAAATAGAGCTCCAAATTGAATGGATTAATCTTCCTGGTTGTAAAGGTCTTCCCAACTGAGGTATTAATATCTAAATCTATTTGCCATTGGTTTATACTTTATATAGAACACGCGAATAAAATTATTAACGACTCTAGATTATGTAATTCAATACACAGCATAAGAAAAGCTGTCGTATAAATTTGAAACATATACTTAGCTGGTTATCATGTTAATTTATTTTTACTAATCTTCTGCGAGTTGTAATAGAACTAGATTATGTTTATATATTAAATGTCATAAGAGTGTAACTAGGTATTTTATATGTTTAATTGTTATATGTTTATGGTGTTCATTAAACGACCATTGTCAATAATGAATACTACAGTGTACTCTCTTAGTTGACAGATGCTAAAATAAATGAGTTTTTCTAGGGGCATAGAATTTTCGTATATAGAGAGATACACAACACTCACATGGGATGGACCCCACCATTAATGGCTACTACATGTTGGTGGGATCCATTCCATGTGAGTGTTATGTATCCATCTATGTACAAAAATTACATCTATAATTTTTCAAAAAAAATATGTTCGACCGGTACTGAATATCCACGTTTGCCACATGGGCTATAGTATAAGTGGGCCTGATGTGTAAAAGATGAGCTTTTTAAATACTGGGCCACAGCATAAACTACGTTGTCTGGGCTTCTGTTTTTTTAACCCATAATAGGACATACAAACACTAATATAATATGCAATAATGTGGCAAGAAGGGATAGTAGAAAGAGGTGAATGAGGAGTGCACCTAAGTAAGTGTACTCAAAACTCTGTGACTCTGTCACTGGTTTTTAAAATGGATTTTGCTATATATACATAACAAAATCCATAGACTCCCTATGCATTTTCCTATGTACACATAGCAAAATTCTTTTAAAATTATACATAACAAGCTTGGAAGGACGTCTTGAAAATATAAATAAAAACAAAAAATTCTTTCGACCGTTAATGATAAGATGATTAAACAATGTACGCATATATTTAGAAAAGGGAGAGTTTTTGATACAAGACCTTAGCGATAATGTCTCGTTTTATCAAAAGTTAGCTGAAATATTTTGTCATATTCTAAATTTTTTTCTTCAAATCAAAGACGAATTAATGCGTTAAATTATATGAAAAAGTTGTTTATCTAGAGGTATTTGAACTATATATTGACAATACGGTAGAGTTCATCCGTCATATTAATAATACCATAAAATACAAAGCCAAAATTACCATATTTTATTATTAATTTTACATTTTATTATGTTCGAAAACAACAACAAACCCGAATATTTTCACACAAACCCTTACATATATTCACGAATACATGATTTTTATTATAGCAATCCCAAGCAATGGCATCATGCCATGATTGTTTAGAGGTTTTTAATTGGGCTTAGTGAGATGGTGAGTCTCAATATCTTTAGTAACAGCAAGGCAGAAATCCATCAATGTGTTGGGATCCGGGACATTCGCATTCTTCTTCTCGTACTCTAGAGTCCATGTCACCAAGTTGTCATCTCCTTTGGTGTCGACATGAACAATTAATTTGAAGGTGTTATATAACTCCAAGAGGTCCCCTTCGATGACCTTGAACGTCACTGACTTCTTTGCCTCATCTATTGCTTCAATTATCTCTTTGGCAACACACTCTTTTCCGTCTAGGATTCACAATAAAAAAATGAACCATAATTATATACAATTCTATAATTTTGAAACAATTAGAAAATTACAAAAGTGAAGCGGCTCGATTTGACTAGCAAATTACGGTAACTAATTAAGGGCTCGTTTGGCATGATTTTTGAAAAGTCACGAGTTGTTGAGACCTAAAAGCTGCTTTTGGACCCGTTTGATTAATTTTATGATTTGGATTAAAATCCAATTAAAATCTCAAGTCAAAGTCAACAATTAATTTTAACTACACATTTTATAAGACCCACAACTTCAACCACACATTTTATTAACTTTTATTAAAATCTACTAAAAATCTGATTTTAATTTCTACCAAACATGGGCCTAGTAATTAGAAAAACTTTTAGAGAAAGTTGATTAATCGTGACTTCTTCTAAAATCACTCCTAAAATAGAAAGTGCTTTTAAAAATTAGTTTCCCAACAAAAATTAAGGTGGCGTTCTCCAAAAACTCTTCTACAGGAAACAAAAGCAAAAGTCATATCAAAAGAGTCCTAAGCCTAACAACGTTCATAACCATTCGAAGGAAAAACAACAGCAGAAAAGCGACTCTTGATACCACAAAGGAAAACACAGTTAAAATCCATCAAGATTTACCATAATCGATCAGTAATCGTGTCAATTGACCATAGTTTCACACACAATCTAAGAAAAAAATTATGGACTTGTCAAATTATCGATAGTTACCATGGGTGTAATTCCAGTAGATGACCGAGCCAACAGTTCCCCACTGTCCATCATGCAAATCACATTTCTGAATGTTAGCAGGGCTCATGCCTGATATATGATGAGGTCTCTCTCTAAGTATTTCATGGAAAGTATCTCCATCTGACTTAATAGCTATTTGAGAAACCAATTTTCCCATTAATGTCTTTCCCACGAATATATTAGAAAAGAAACTAAGGTGAGTGAGATATCAGATATCCATGAACACTAAGGTCTTTATATAGCTGTAATCATCCATCTTTGCTTGTTGATATTATTAAATATAAATGTAGGGCAGACATATCTAAATACGTTTACCAGTCTTCAACCACCACACATCTACACATAAAAATAATGTACAAGATGCCATATATGCAATTTTCTAGACATCTCGCCATGGTTCTATAGTTGGTGTCTTAAGTCAAGCTGAATATGGGATAGCTTGCAAGTGCTATAGGTTTTATTTCCGGTGTTTAAGTCAGGGTGATTGTGGAATAGCTTGCAATACATTTGCAAATGCTAAGGGGTTCTATATACCACGGTCCATTTCTTATACTTTTATGTCTACAACTTAATTCATCCCAATTACTACATGCATGAAGCTAGTGGTGGCAAATGGGTCGAGCAACTTGTTGGCTAGGCCACTCAGCTCGTGAAAAGCTGGCTTGTGGGTGGCTCGGGCTCGCTAGGCCAGTCGACCAGGCTCGTCCAAGGAGGAAGGTATATCCTATTTTTTTAAAAAAGGATTATCTTATAAAAAAAATAAAATTAACAAGCTTGCGAGCCGAAACTCGGGTCGGCAAACGAGCCACGAGCTCATGGGCCGATCAGAAGCTCGGGTCGTTATAAACGAGCCACGATCAGAGCTCGTGTGCATACGGGCTGAGCCCATTGCCACCTTTAGATGAAACCAATCCAGAATATCTAGAGGTGAATGTGGGATAACTTGCAGCACATGTGCGAGTGCTAAGGGTTCTACTAACTAAGTCAAGTTGAATGTTTGGTACGTTGCAATACATTTGTAGGTGCTAGGGTACTAAATTTTAAACGGGTTGATTCTTACAGACTTCTCAATATTATTGTACGATCAATGATTTGTATGTGAATTTCTCGAAATTAATTTGAACTCCAACACAAAGTTCCAATGTTTAATATATATTAAATTTATTTTTATTTAGCGTGAATACTCTGTCATTCTAGTCTAGCTATTATTTTCAACATAATCCCTACTATATTAAAAGAGTCAATCCACAGGTTACTGTTCATTTCTGAAGCATTTTGTCTTCTCATTTTATCCTTGGTTATTGTCGTTTCTTTCCCATTTTATCCTCCCCACAATTGTTCATTTTACACGTTTGTTTTATGTTTTATTATTACACGTTTGTTAACAAATTCAAAAAAACATTAAATAATATTCATAATTCACTTATCAAAGTTACAACTACAATACATTAAATCCCTACTATATTTTCAACAAAAATTTAATTACAATACAAATTTTAATTTGTCCTATTGAAAGTGCTAAACTTTAGTTTTTCGTTTACATATTACCATTTAGTCAAATAAAATTTACTTACTTAATACTTTAATTTTGTATCCAAGTAA
>CAIGRS010143850.1:0-12047 GCA_903798395.1 Fraxinus floribunda
AATCATTGTACGGAGCATAAAATGTTGAATTACACTCTTTTCGTGGGATCAACCCTTACTTTTACTACCACATTAATTTTAGAGGTTTAAGGACTATTTTTGAGTGCCTACGACAGCACACCACTACCTTGGGAGTGAAAGAAGCTGAGGGTTTAGGAGGATGATGTAGCTTACCATTGTTGGCAGTGAAGGAGACCGAAAATGGTAAATTGTGCCTCATATGTTGATGTCGCGGTCTATTGGAGTAGAAGGCAAACGTGGAAGTTTCTGGTGTAGGGATAAGTCGATTTAAGTAAAAAAATTCATGGTCCAAGAGCTCAAAGCCAAAATCAAAGGACATAGAGATGAATTTCTTGTATAAAAGGAGTAGGAGGTGATGAACTGAGTATAGTTGAAACTAAGGCCACCCATGAACTTGGCTTCTGAGAGGTAGGAAGCACAAGTCACAGAGCCCTGTTGGAGGTTCTGCAATTGATGCTTCAGGTGTGAAACGCGAGATTTGGACTGGTACGCATAACAAGCAGCAAGAGATTGCCATGCCAAGTAGGTTGTGTCCAGACTATAAAAGGGATGCCACCAGAGTGAGAAATAGAGGAGATGATCCTATTAAGTAAAAGTGGATTACGGTTCTACTAAGTAGTGTATGTTGGGACTCACAATCTCACTTTTTTTAGCAACGTCATCAACGTACATGGGAGAAGTAGAGCCATCTATGAAACTCAGTAGGTTGTGACTCTTGAGGATATGTTTAAACTGAGCAATCCATGCAAGATAGTTCGTCTCATCAAGTTTAATCGAGACAAATTCTGTGGGATTGGTAAATGAAAAATTGGACGAGGAAGAACTAGACTCGCCATGTTAATAAAATGGAAACAGGATTTTCAGCATAAGCTCTATTGGTCTGATGCCAAGTAAGAAAAGCAAATGTTGAAAGCTATTTTGGCAAGATACCAAACTATTGTATTTCATTATGTGTATATATTAGCTTTAAAGTTGTGAATGCAAAATTACAGAAGTTTACAAACAAGATTACAGCCAAGATTACAGCATATACAGTCTTCTGCGAGATTACAGGCAAGGTATCAGCATATACAGTTTTCTTGCACATGATTGACATCTTGTGCCTACCAAAATAGTGTATGTCATTATGTATATATAGTTGCTTTAAAGTTGTGAAAGCAAGATTACAGTCAAGATGTCAGCATATAGTCTTCTATAAGATTACTGGCAAGGTATCATCATATACAATCTGCTGCACAATATATGGGGTGACATCTCGTGCCTTTACAAGAAGCTCCTTTAATCTAGAATAACTTGCATATTTATGATCTCAATAAATTCAAACCTTAAACAGTCCATGTAACAATCCTCTTGAATACCCAAATTATATGAGAAAACTTGCGTAAACAAGACAAAAAAACACTTTTACAGCAAAATATAAGAAATGAATAACCATATAGAAAATCCAATCTAAGAACCTGAACCTTTTAACGAATTTTGTGTATTCATTAGGCTTTTGGTCAACCAGATGGCTGTTTCTCTGGATGAAACAGCATCTTCGCCGAAAGGTTTAAGCACACCACACAGCTCGTCCAGTTTTTCCTGTTTAAGCAACCTAGCACATAATTCAAGCAACGACTCTAAAGCATTGGCCCTCTGTTGGCTCGGATTCTCCCACTCGCTCTTGCTTCCCTCACAAACTATAGCACTGAGTTTATTCAACAATGAACGGTCACTTGATGCCTGGCTTGTCAGTTCAATTTCTTCTTTCTCATGACCTGCAGTATCTGCTTTGATTTCATCCCCATCCTTGTTCGAGCAATCAGCAATATCAGCATTTTTAGTTGACATGTCATTAAAGGGTAGCTGTGAACATGCGTGGGTATTTTCATTTCGATCTGAATAGCTTCTTGTTTCTCCATCAACTTCATTTTCTCCAAAAAGAGACCCACCATCACAACAGACTGTACTGGTCAACGTCATTTTATTGCACTTTCCCAAAATAGAATCATCTACCTCTATTCCTGTTTCATCATTAATATGAGCACTGCACAGAAGCTCCACATCCGTTATTTTCTCAATCTCTCTTTCAAGCGCTTCCAATTCTGGATCAAGCTCGGGAGAATATTCCTCTTGTTCTTGAGCTAGTGCATTTAACGGTAATGTTGAACCATCTAGGGCGTTTATGCTTTCTTTATGCGATAAGTCAAAATTTTCCTGATAATCTCCGTTGTAAGCAGTTGTATCGCAACTTGTATCCCCACTTTTTGCATCTTCACCGTCATGAGAAATCTTTCCAGAATAACTTGTTGGATCAACCCTCTTGGTCTCGAGTTTGTCTTCCGTCAAAGCATCTATATCTGGCAAATCTCGAGGTTGAATATCAGTATTTTCCTGAAATTCAGGAAACAGTCCCCTCTCTTTTAGTTTTGCCTGTGTTTTGAGTTTGTCTTTCTCACCACCAGATTGTCTAGGAGATGCTCTTCTCTTTTTCTCATTTGAGCTGTTTGGAGATGTCACAGGAAGAAAGACAGGAGAAGGGATGTTACACCGAAGGAGGAATGGCTGCAAATGCGGATGTCTTAGCAGTTCTGCAGCCTATAATGTCAAGTTATGCAAGGATTAGGATCCACTATGATAATTTGGCTGTGTGAGTAAGAATAATGGAAAAGAAAGAAATAAGTTTGAAACTCACTGTAGGCCGGTGTTCTGGACTCTTCCTTAGCATGCTCTTAATTATCTGTTTCCTGAAATATTAACTTCATGTCTTAATATAGAACAGATTTTATGGCCAAAGTGGAAGAAGAAACTGCTTGATTGTGACTTACAGAGTAGATGAGTACAAAATGGGAAGTGGAGAGATCGAGGATCTGTTAATCTTGTTAATAAGTCCAGTCATATCCTGTTTGATTCAGCCATTCTAGTTATGACATTAATATTGTATATTGAACAAATGTTATTTTAGTTGCCAGTTTTGAAATACATTGATATATGTTTGATGCTATATTAAAAGCTAAACATGACTTACAGGAGCTCTAAATGCCGCTTGGTGTGCAGCGATCTCAAACATACAGCAACCTGAAAAATGTAAAGAGCACTTATAGTAATAGAGATATGTAAAAGTGGACTTCAAAATTACTAAAATTTTTACCTAATGACCATATGTCAGATTTGTAACCATACGGAATATCCACTAGAAGCTCAGGGCACATGTAGTTGGGAGTCCCTACAACCTATTTTGAGGCATAGAAGTTATCAGCAAATGTTCATGGAAAAATGAATATGCCTTTATCTCGAAACCAAGCTTTAGTAGACTACATATTAGAGCTGGACATTGTCCTGCTGTTCAGTTCTTGGGTTCCGTACAATAATTAATTTTTTTCAATTTACAACAACGCTACATTACTTCAACTAATGACATGTTCAATTTTAACTCTTATAAAATAACGAAGTCCAATTCCGTGATATCTTTTGTGATTCTCTTTGTTGAGTTCTTCATAAATTTGACTGTTAAAATGACAAGAAAAGAAGGAAGAAAGCGAGTTCACAATAATAGAATGAGGTTTCCAATTCGATTTCTCCAAAATAGAAAAATGGCACTATGGTAGAATAAGATATTTGGGTAAAATTTAGGTGAATTTAATTAGTTGAACATGGGCTGAAAATTAGAAATATGAAAATTACATTTTGGGTTTGAGTTAAATTAATTAGTTAGCAAATTTATTTAGAAGAAAATAAAATAATTTGGCTTATTTAAGATTTTTAAAAAATTAGATATATTCAATTTTTATTCAATTCTTCGGTTCTTGATCTAAAACTGAAAACAAAACCGAAATCATCGGTTCTCGATTCAAATACCCGTTTGGGTATTTAACTTAAGAAGAACTGCTCGGTTTGGTCGGTTCAGGAGTTTTGTCCCGCCCTACTACATATTGTGCATTGGAAAAGGCAGAAATCAGACTACACAATTGCACAATAAAGTACGAGTTTAGTTTGGAGCACAAATTCATACCGACGAGGCGAGGCCTTCATCGTCGAGAAGTTTTGCCAACCCAAAATCACCTATGAAATCCATGTAGAGAACAAAATGAAAAAAATAATATAAATGAATATAGAAAAGCAAATTGCTGTAAGGACTTGTTTTGGCCTTCTTACCAAGACGAATGTTATTTTCCTTTGTGAGGAATATGTTAGATAGCTGGAAAAAAAAAAAAAAAAAGGTTTAGAAAAGATTAAGTAAACAAATTGCCTCTTCATTGTATGATGATGACTATAAAAATCAAACCTTCAGGTCCCTATGGAGGACTCGATTGGAATGCAGATAGTCAATGGCTAATAACAACTGAGTCATCCATTTGCAGATTTTCTGTGAAACAAAAACAAGGACGTCGCAAGCTAGGTATAAGTTAGCTAAACATTTAAGAGGTATTCCTTTACAAGAATTTCTGTCTCATTACCTCCTCTGGAAAATATGCTCCTCTTGCCTTCCTTATGATCTCAGACCTGCACAAATAGAAGAAAGAAATATTAACATCCTCCAATGCAATTATATCCAAGGAGTGGATAATATTTTTATTTTCACCTTTTCATTTTTTCTTGTTAATATATAAAATATCAACATCCTTTAATGAATCGATAATGGAGGAAGTTCTGTTAATCTTCATTCCCAAGATAGCAGCATAATTCCCTTAATGTTCAACAAAGGACTTGTTTCATTGCACATTTTATAGGTTACAGGGACAGTATCAGTTCTCTTGACAAAAATCAGTAGTTTGAGTTAATATTGACTACTTACATGTCTCCACCTTCACAATAGTTGGTCACGATGCATATACAATTTACCTGAAGAATGGGGCCATGAACGGTTTTATTAAGAATCAACTTCAGCTATAGACTCTTAGACAAATAAAAGCAATTTGTTGTAGCTATCAATCATGAACATACAGATGAAGAAACTATCCGATACCTTGTCCACCCAAGCATCTTTATATTCAACAATATATGGATGCAGTAGTTTCGCAATCAAATTCATCTGCAACAGAAACAAACAAATTTTATTCTATTTAATGTAGAAAAATAGATTTTCCATCATTTATCTCTTTCATCTACCCAATCTAGTCAACCCTAAAGGGGTTGCTCATTTGATCAGATCTTGGCTTTGCTCTCCAATGGTCACCAGTTCGAGTCTCCTCAGGCCATTGAGATAAGTACATGGCCGTAAACTTCAGGACCAGTGGGATTAGTCGAGATGCGTGCAAGATGGTCCGAACATCCACGTTTATCAAAAAATAAATAAAAATCTACCCAATCCAGTCTAAGAATACCCTCTTTACTCTATTCTGGAGCAAGGAATTAGACGAGTCAAAAAATTTCAACATGAAATAAACTTCATTGAATTTGATAACAAGCACAGAGATAGTTTCGGGTGAATGATCATGTTTATGCTTTTAATTGTACTTTTCTAGGTAAAGAATAGGCTATACATGTGTGTCTCTTCTGTAGGTATTAGAAAATAATTGCTCGTGCTGAAAATGAATTTATTCACTCAATTAATTGACCTTGTCATTTAAATTCAGCGTAAACTTTCCTCGGAAAATCAAAATGTTGAAATCATCAACTTCCACTCTGCCATGATTATTCAATTGAGTCCGGGAAATAAATTCTTTCCGTATTTTAGATGTACAAGGAGTATTAAGCTCATGGAACTAAGTTAAATGTAGCCAATAATACGTACGACACATTGATAAGACTAAAAAAATTGAAAAATCAGGGGAAGGTTAAAAGTTATATGTAATGATATTAAGGGTGTGTTTGAGCCACATTATTTTAAAAGAATGTATTCTGGAATAGTAGATTGATAGAGAATGTGTGGTTGAAAAATAAGGAAAAGTTATAGAGGTGATGAAAAATATTATTTTATTGAAGAATGTGTGGTTAAAAATAAGTAAAAGAATGAAAATGAAAATTTAAATATGTACCAAACATGGGCTAAATACAATTTTATTTTATTTCTATTTTTTTAATAAAGGAGGCTGTACCTCCTGGCATAAAATACTATAATCCATATAAATCGGTGTAATGGCAAGATGTATTTAGCCCCCGTTTGGTGCACATTATTTTCAAAAGAATGTATTTTTTTGGTTGATGTGATGTAGAATATGTGGTTGAAAAAGAAGGAAAAGTTATTGCTGTGACGGAAAATATTATTTTATTGAAGAATGTGTGGTTGAAAATGAGTAGAAGAATGAGAATGAAAAAAATAATGTGGATCAAACAGGGGCTAAGCAAAAGGATAGCAATAATAGTGTCTCTTGTATATGATGAAAACATATGAGACTCAAAACACAGAGAACAATGATATAATTACTAACAAGAAAAAAAGATTGTGTATTGATTACATATATTTCCCATAGTAACTAAAGGAATAAAAGCATATAAAATGACCTCCTGGTGTGCTGTACGCTTGAACTTCTCTGACTGCTTGGCCAGACGAATATTCTTTAAAACATACCTGTGGGAGATAAAAGAAATATGATCAAATGTTCATGTAGAGACTTACACGTCACTTTAAATTGAAGACTTGGGCATGTGGGACGATTAGTAATAAGATAACAATAAGTGCCCGACACAGCAACTTCTTGAAAAGTCGAGGAAAAAAGGGACAAATAAGATTCACTTGGTTAACCCGAGTGAACAAAAGATATGGCGACATTTACTCTGATAAAAATATAAAGGTAACTTGGCCTGGTTGAACTGAAGAAACAAATCCTATGGATATCATGGAATTAATTACTTAGCTCAGTTAGTTACCATATGAATAGGCTTAAGAAAACCCCACTGTGGCTTATCGATTTCTTGATAAAGACAAATATAAACAATAAAAACATATTTCACAATGTATGTCATTAAATTGAGAGATCATCTCAGCTTCTAGAAGAATTTGTGGATTAGCAATGCGCTAGACCATATGATGTCCTCCTCTCTACGTTGTGATATCAAGTGTGTGTAGCCCAATGGATTGATCATTGAAGTTACAATAGCTTTTTCTACAAACAAAAATTAATTGCACAATTCTTGATTTTGAACAACTGCCCAGAAACACTCCTTCATATAATAATATATCGAATGGAACATTTTTCAGGAATTCTAAATAATGTAAACAATCAAGTGTCCAAATCCCTCCAGTAAATTTCAGTAATTGTGTATTACAACCCTAACAATGTTATTGCCCTGACATCAGTCTTCTAAAACTAAACAGTCACACAAAACCAGATCTTGGGCATGCACAGTCACCAAATAAGCTTTGAAATAGAAATTCTTACTTCTTTTTCTCCATTTTGTGAAGAACAAGAAATGCAGCTCCAAAAGCACCTCTTCCAATTTGCTCTATTACTTCATAATCTTCCATCTTGGACTTGGAATCTCCATTTTCCGTCTCCATTTTACCCTTCAAAGCCTAAATTTAGATGGGTCACTCTATTTTGAGTTAAAGATTCAACATCTATGCAGAAAGAATCAGTTATTGAACTCACCTAACTCCGATCGAATAAGCAACTTCAGATTCTAAATAAAAATTCCTTTAAAAGTTAGGTTCTTGAAATTATTGAAGTAATTTGAGGCCTTGAAAAGAAGTTGTAAAGTTACATTCCACAATTATGACACCAAGCTACGACGTGTGTGTGTGTGTTTGTTGGAGAGGTTTCTTCGTGGGTTGGTGGCGTGGTTGGTTGGGTAGGGGAAGAAGAGGCACTTAGTGAAGAAAAACAGCAAGTGGAGAGTCCAATATATAATACAAAATTAGTAATATATCATATTACTAAAGAGATCTACATAAACCCTGTTATCATTATCCGCAAAAAGCTTATTAACCTAAATATTACTGTAAAAGTAAAGAGTACAGTACAAAACTGCACAAATTCTATAGACAGATATGGGGTGTGGAGTGGGGGAGCAAAGAACTTTGCTTGTATTCACAGAATGATCATTTCATAAAAGGAAATTTTTCTAAGGGTACTGAGAACAGTTACAATGTCACCATCTTCACCCAAACTTCTATAAATTTTAAATTGGATTTTATCTAATTATGTTCTTCATCTGATTGATTCCAAATATCCAAGTCATACTCCATGGCTATTGATTAGTCATGAGAATTTACCTATGAAAGTAAGTGGGAAGCCAAGAAAACTTGCTTTTACAAAATTTCTAGACCCACTAAGATTTGATTAAGAGAAAATAGCCCCACCCACCAACTAAAAACCCACCATAAATTCGATAAAGAAGAGACTAATGATGATTTTCCTACCCTGAGCATTATTGGGGTAACTGCAAGTTAAGCTTAAAGCACATACATGTTAATCTATAATAAATAGTACATAATTGTTCTCTTGTTCACATTGAACAAGATAAAATGTGTGTTATGTCAAAAAGTCTTCTTTGTTGACAATTCAACAAAAAAATATGGCATTATCCAGTCAGCTGTGAGCACAATAAATTTTACCCACCGTTAAGAGGAGATCATCCTTGATAAATAGCATTGACTAAACAATAATAAAATCATGTTTGTTCAATATATTAAACGTTGCCAGTAAAATTTATTACCTCTTAAAAATTAATTAATTTTGAGTGGCTCATCTCTCTAGTGGTCCTCACGTACTTTTCTTGGAAATTAATGTAAGTTATTCCTGGGCCCAATTTTATGAGATAATTGATATGTGAAATAATATCTAGTGGTTTGAACATTGACAAGTTGGCTTAATTTTCGTGAGTCCGTGGGACATAAATCTCAAGAAAAAGCATTCAATTGAGTCATTTCCCAAGAATTTTTGTCCACGGTGGAAAAAGAACAGTAGAATCCCATCTTTGTCGGTTGAAGTTTTGATTTTCATTTCTCGCCCGGATTTTGCTATTCGTTGGCCCTAGACGAACATACGCCCCCCCTATTGGTTAGGCGTCTGTCCGCATAGACGCCCAACCAATAAAGGGGCATCATGTGCGCCCCTGAAAAGACAAGGCCTAGCAAAACCCTTTTCCCAATCTATCTAACAAAATCACGGGTCTACATTTATGATTTTTAAAGAGTTAATTCGACCTATCATTATATGAGGTTTGTAAGAAATTTTAAATTGATCATTTAAGTAATGTCTTTTCTAATATTTATTGAACTTTATAACAATTTCACAATAACCACTCAATTGGAAAAATTAAGTCAAATTTTACTCGTTGCCATAAGTGTCATAGTGGACTAAATGACGTTGACCCACTCGACCAAACTCAATTAACACAATGATTGTTGGAGAATAATACATATTTATCTTAATCTTGACCCATGATAAATAAAAGGGGGAAAAAGATGAAAATATGGTCTTGGGAAGGAATCTTTTCATGTTTCATTTAACTAATCCAAACGATGGTTTCATTAATCCATTGTGGTACTTTATAGCCTCTTGGCGGATTATATGTTAGTTTTTGAAATTGTTATAAATTGCAATAATTAATAAAGTAAAAAAGAAAAAAAAAGATATTTTAATGACCAATTTTAAATTTCTTATGAACTTTAGTGACCATTGGCGAAGTTAGGTCGACAATCAAGCAATATGTAGGCAAACAATTTTTGAAAAAAAAAAAATTCACTTAGAAAAATGTATGTGAAACTTAGAAATTTCAAATTTATTGAAACCATCTTGAGATTCGATGCATTTAGCAACATTTTGAGACGATTTAGTTATGTAATGACGAGTGTATTGAAATAAGAAAATGCTTACTTTAAATTCTACTTGGTCACTTGGAGAAATGGCATAGTAATCGTGCTATAATTATATAACATTGAAGTTTCAATTAGTTTATTGATTACATTTATGATTAAAATAATAAATTGTTTAAGCAAATTATAACATAGGACCATTTATGTCTCGATTTAGGCCATCTATCTCTAATAATTTGAAAAGATGTTATGTGGGTCATTTTTAATTATACAAATCTTTTAGCTTTATATAACTATTCTCTTCAAAGACAAAAGAAGAAATTGGTAGTTGACAAAATGGTCCACCAAACAGCACTTGAAACAATACCAACCAAAGCGTTCGTGTGCAATAATAATTTTTTTAGTGTATCGTATAAATCATTGTATTTGCTCTTAGATTGGTACAAAACAAATGCTTTCATTTTCAGTACCACTTTAATTTGGCTGAATTGTCTTAGTCAATCCATTCCCACTTTATGGCAAACTAACAAGAATTATAATGGTTGTAAAGGCTACATGGGCCTTGTACTACTTGGCGTCCCCTATTTGTGGGCACTTTAATTTGGCTGAACCATTCCCACTTTATGGCAAAATAACAAGGATCCTGGTAGCGTGAACCCGTACACGTAGCATGATCCAAATAACAAATGTTTAAAGAGATTATTTGAAAATGCAACTTAAAATTAACTCCAGTGCGTTATTTGCCTGTTTAGGTTCACGATATGCTTATAACGAATGGACTTAGGGCCAAATCAATCCTGACCAAGCACCCCATTGAGCCAAACTCCATTTCAAACAAGTTGATACAGAACAAGATAAAGCATTATCAGGACTTTCACACCCCAAGCTAACATTCCTAAATTTCCTCAATCTTTAATTGATAAAACATGGTAGCTCTCTAATTTCCATGTACACCGAGAGATGATGCATTAGAGTGGTTAGACGTCGAACCTCATGGAAGCATTACTACATGAGAAGAACTGACCAGAAAAGTCTGCAACAAATTCTTCCCACCGACAAAAGTAGTTAAAATCATATTGGAAATTCAAACTTTCCAATAGAAAAATAGAGAAAGCTATCACGGGGTATGGAATAAATTCAAAGAGTTGATGCGAAAATGTCCAAATCATGGAATCACAACAGGTAATTAAGTATAGTACTTCTACACCAGACTCTCACCACTATCAAAATCTCAGGTAGATTTCTCTGCAAATGTATAGATCATAGGAAAATCAGTACAACAAATCATGTATTTATTTGAGTTAATTGTCATTACACATTCAATCTTTTCATCAGAAAGAGTGGTACCACCGAAAGCATCTGGGATGTATGAATTAGATAGTAGAGCATATACCAATGCGAAGATAGTAGCTTTGACAAAACTAAGTAGAGCTATTGGAGAAATCACAAACGAGAGGAGTACATGTAGTGATGGGTGGTCCATCATGTGAAAAATGTGGAGCTAATCAATTGACATAAAATTTTCCTGAGCTAATCAACTTTATTCAGGTTTAGGGGAGATGTTTCATCAGTATGTATAGAAAACAAACAAAGTGTTCCAACAGATTGATACTAATTGTCAAAATTAGCAAGCATCTATCAAGAAACTGGAGACACAGATGGTTAGATAGCTCAACAACTTGCAGAATGTCCACAGGGATCATTTCCAAGCAATACAATGACAAATCCTAAAGAGCAAGCGATGTCAATAAGAATAGTGGAAAACGATCCCCCCTAGGGCTTCTATAGAAATTAAAGCATATGTATCTCTACTTCCATGCCCCCAAAGATTTCAAAAGAAGTTAATGGAGAAAAATATTCATACTATAACTACAAGGAGTAGGGTACAATTACCAGAGATTATTGTAAAGCGACCATAAACGAAAGATGACCAGAAAGATGTTGATGAGGCTAAAATGGAGGAATAATTTGCACACGCCTCAATTGAGAATGAATAGAGTACAAAAGCATCCATTGTCAAGGCACCAAGTCCAGTCAAGACTTAAGTGTCTTCCATTCGTTTTCCTCAGAGGTTCAAGGAGAACAAACAAGACACAATTTGTTGATATTCTCAAAAAGCTCCAGATCAATATTCTGTTGATTGATGGGTGATTCCAAACTACACAAAATTTTTGAAAGAGATGTGGACTTAGAAAAGAAAGCTTTCGAAGTTTGAAATTATGAAATTAACGGAGAAAAGTAGTGCAAGAGTGCAAAAAAAAAAAAAATTCCCTCCCAAGTTGAAAGATCCAGTGAGTTTTACTTTGCCTATTTGAATTAGAAATTCTTGTGCTATTAATGCATTGTG
>CAIGRS010143854.1:0-11214 GCA_903798395.1 Fraxinus floribunda
ATGGAGTCTGAGAGTCCTTACGAGTTCGAAATCCGCTGGTCTAAAGTAATGGAGACCACTCGCCTAGGGGATAACGAGTCGTTGTGCAATATGTATGAAATACAAACCCGTTGGATACCAGCATACGCGAGACACATCTTTTCTGCATGGATTTTTAGCAGTCGAGGATCAGAAAGCAACCATGCATTCTTCAAAAGATACGTGGACAAGAAAAATACGTTGATGGATTTCATTACAAGTTTTCCAATGCCCTGGTACACCAACGACATGGGGAATTGGCCGCAAATCATACTGACTTGAACAAGCAGCCTCGGATGACGTCATTCGTAATGGAAGTTCAGATGACCAGCATCTATACAAAGACAATTTTCCTACGCTTTCAGACAGAGCTTGCAAAGAGTGCTTACTGTCTTTGTTCGAAGACGTCAACATACGAGGGTCTCAAAACATATTCCGTCATGCATTTTGAGAATGGAAAAACGTATGATCGACAACGTGAGGTTCTCCACTACACGATGACTGATATTATAACATGCAGTTGTTGGACATTTGAGTTCGAAGGATGTCACATGCTTTCATTAATGATCAAGAAACATGTTATGTTGTTACTAGACCACTATATTGTACGTCAATGGACCCAGACTGCAAAAGTAATTCCCATTTTTGAACCAATTGTCGATTCATCTACTGGTCATTCTTTAATTTCACGACACGGGATGTTGTCGCGCACTGCATCAGAGTTGGTCGACGAGGGAGCCTTGATCGGTGCTCGAACCACATTTCTAATGGATGGGTTTCGTGAGTTGAAATTACATGTAAAGGATGTCGACCACATCGATGATATGCGAATGAGTAGGATGAAGAACAAAAGTAAAGAAAGTACCCAACATATGGTTGATCCTATCTGGTTAGAACGAAAGGGTGCGGAAAGCGATTGAAGTCGTCGAAGGAGTTAGCCATGTCCCAATCTCGGAGAAATTGTCGTGGATGTGGTCGCAGTGGACATGATAGAAGAACTTGTCCAGTTTTACAACCTATGTGAGTTGGTAGACGATATCATGTTTAAACTTTAATTTTTTTTCCCAATAATATGTTTAATCTATTTTTTATCCATGTCATAAGAACGCAACTGGTGGACGAGCCATATGAACCACAATACTCGTGGAATGATAATGAAGATAATATGTACACCAACATTGCTAGCAATGACTATGGGGAGTTCCCAGGGTTTGACGACGATGACTATCATTAAGTCGCATTTTTATTGTATTCATTTCAATTGTATGTTTATGTTAAGTCAATTTGATTTTATATTTATCTTCTTGTTCAAACAACTTTTATTAATTCCATAAGTACGAAGATTGCAATAATCATCAATTAATGTATAGATAAAAAATAAAAAAAATTAAACTAATAAATTATTGTAAAAAAAAAAGTGGAACAAAAATGTCAAAAAAAAAAAGTTAAAACTAAAGGGCTGTCTACATTGACAGCCCTTAAGTTAAAGAAAAAAATAAAAAATAAAAAATTTGGCTAAAGGCTGACACACAAAGAATTCCCTTGCTTTTTGCGCGCAGGAGACCAAAATTTTATAGTAAACTCTGTTAAAATGTAGTATTTTTAAGAATGTATAGTTAACAGATAAAAAAGGTTCGTGTAAAATTATTTTATTAATAAAATTTATAATTAAAAATGAATTTGAGAAAAAATAAATTAAAAGAATGAAAGCCAGAATCTTTACAAAACGGATCAAGAAAAACAAGCGTCACAATTGTTTCATTTTGAAAAAGTACAATTTTTTCCCCACACCTGGGACTTGGAGTAGGAGATTCATTCTACAACTCTTAACGCGTCAAACCTCGTGAAGTCATTGCTTCCTAAGTAACAACAAAAACCATACCCTAATTGTATCCCATTTGCACTTGGATTCTCCTAAAATTCCAACCCGCGACCTCTTAATCTCCCAATTCTATAATTTTCCGCCAAATTTTCATTTTTTTCTCCTTTGCTGCTACTATTAACCAAAACCCTAGCGCTCTAGGGTTTTTGTTTTCTGTTTCTGGGTCAAGAATGGAGGATACGGACGAGAGAAAGCTATTTGTGGGTGGTATTTCGTGGGATACGACTGACGAAATTCTTAAAGAGCATTTTAGCAAATACGGGACGGTGATTAGCTCTGTGATAGCAAAGGATCGGAATACGGGCACCCCTAGAGGCTTTGCTTTCATCTGCTTTTCGGAATCTTCTGCCGTTGAGCTTGCCCTCCAAGATTCCCATGAAATTCTTGGAAGAATGGTCTGTAGATATTCCACTTCTTCTTCTTCTTCGTCTATGTTTTTTCCTAATAGGTTCAAAATTTAATATTTAAGTTTTTTGATACCTGGATTTTTTTGTCATATAAAGTATAAATTTTGAAATTCATAGGCTTTCGGTTTGTGGGTGTGTAGAATTTGTGTTACTTTGCAAATTGTGGCTTGAATATTTTTAATTCTCTCTCATATATGTACGATTATTTACTCCTTTTTTTTTTTTTCATAATGAGGTGTCATGTTTTAACTCTTTTAAGGTTGCTGGATGGTGGGGTTTTTTCTCCTCTTTTTATAAAGATTCATTTTTTTTTTCTCTTGGATGCCGTGGGTATGTTTTATCTTTATATTATTTCGCCATTTGTGGGTTGTTTATTTTTTTTCCCCTTATTTCTCATCTTTTATATTTCGTCATTTATTAATGAAAAAGGGTGAACGTTTAGTATTTATGGTTTATAGTGTCTCATGACTCATTGTGTTGTTTTTTGTCCTATTTGCTAATTCAGCACTAAAATTATTGTATTTTAATTTTTTTTTCTCCGTCAAATATAAATAAACAGATAACTCTTCAATGAAGAGTTTATTTCTGTTTTGACTCTGTTAAAGATTTTTTTATCATGGTTTGATTTTTCCACCCCTAGTACTTAAGTTTCTTCTGATTTATTATTGTGCTGACTTTTGTTAGAGAACGTTATGTATGCAACATAGTGAAGACTAGGTTTTTTAATACAAGTGTCTTGTGTTATCCTGTATGTTAATTTTTATTTTATGCACTCTCAACTGTTACTAAGCATACTTATGCTACTTGGGTGCCTTCTTTTTATTAAATTTTGTCTGCCATGTTTTTTAATAGGTAGACGTTAAAAAAGCAATTCCCAGGAGTGAACAACAGCAAAGTCAACAGCAGCATAATAGGGGATTGAGTAGGGATACTAGGACTAATGGTAGGAGCAATGATAAGTTTAGGACGAAGAAGATTTTTGTAGGAGGTTTATCGGCTAACCTAACTGAAGAAGAATTCAGAAGTTACTTTGAGAAGTTTGGTATGATTACTGATGTAGTTATTATGCAGGATAGTATGACCCATAGGCCAAGGGGTTTTGGGTTTATTACTTTTGATTTGGAGGATTCTGTTGAAGATGTTATGAAGAAGAACTTTTACGAGTTGAATGGAAAGCTCGTAGAAGTCAAAAGGGCTGTACCTAAGGATGGAATTAGCAGTAGTAACAATGGTTCTAATGGAAGACCAGGTGGTGGAAGTGGCTCTAATTTTAACTCTTATCAGCTAGGAAGTTACCCGACTTATAACCCGTATTACCCCTCTGGATATGGCAATGTTTCTGGGTACCCTTATGGAACTGGTACTTATGGTGGTGGTTATCCCTCTGGAGGGTATGGTGGACTTGGTTATAATCTCACTCCAATTGGCCCTAGGGGTCCTTGGAATGCTTCTGCAATGGTTGGAGTTGGGGGAAGTTTGTTGCATTATGGTAGTGCAACTCCCATCTATCCCTCGTACTTGAATGGTGGTGCTGGAGTAATGGGCTTTTCTGTCAATGGATATAATGGCATTTTTGGGACTGGATTCAATGGAAAATCGTCTCAACTTGGTAACACAGATACTCAAGGTGCAGCTGAGTCAGTACCTAGTCAGACTAGTAGGGGTAATGTAGATGATAATCTTTATAGTTCTGGTCGAACCGATGGAGCTGCTGCTGACAAACAGAATGAAGAACGTAATGATGAGCAGTTTAAGTCTGATCCGGTTGGTAATTCTAGCTGACTGCTTGTGGATATTGACAGGTTAGTAGTTTCTTGCATTGAGGGGGTTGAGGTTGGGGTTGACTCGCTATCATTATTCAGATGTTCTTTCATTATGTGTATTTTTAATTTTTATAAAGATTTGGCTTGCATTGTGTCATTTTTAGTGTCAATAATTCATGGATTCAGGATTCAGACTACTGTATTAGAATTCTTTTAAGTTTAAATGTTCATGGTGATTTTCGGTTCTCACTGGTAAAATATTGGTGGCAATGCCCTTGGAAATCAAAGGTCTTCCCAATGTGAACTGCTTCCTGCAGTTTAGTGTACATTGCTGTATGCTGGTTTTAGTCCATATTTATTTAACAATTCCCGCTTCTCATTATTACATTTAGTTTTCTAAATCCTGAATTTTGCTTTCTTTTTTGCTTTATGTGGGTTTTCTTATCAGCTGCTAGGTAATTCTTCTACATGTTTGATCTGGTTACACTAGCAATATTCAAATTATAACTATTTTGCCATATTTCATCTGACATGTATACTTGTATCCAATGCAGTTAATAACGCTGTTTTTTTAATTATGCCCAAAGGTAGAATTACCTATTTTTTTACAACTTACTCCGTTTGGCAAAATCTATAAATCACTTATAAATGGTCAAATTTCATTTTCAACCACACACTCCAATGATACACAAGTACTATCCACTTATTCACTATTTATTTCTATCTATTTATAAATTAAACCGTTTATAAATTCTTCCCCAAATGGAGGCTTATAGATTCTTTTGTGATTGTTCAGAACTTGATTGTGTCATCATCTCTTTCCTTTAAAGTTACCTATTTTTTCTCTCAATAACTCTGATGTTTTTATTTTAGGTCATTAAATGTTTGGAATGTGCTTGTACTTGTGAGGGGTTCCAGCCTTTGGCTTTTTTTGTTGTCTGGTTGAACTTTTACCTTTAATCTCTTACTACGCTGTTTCATGTACTTTCTTATTTTATTTCTTCCTGAGCTGAGTTGATTTTGATTGTAGGCTAGATAGTTTCTTGTTGGATTAAACATTTAAATTATGACTGTTAACCAAAATAGGGTTGAAGAGATTATTGGTTGTTTAGAATAATTTGCTTCGTCTTTTCTAGATATTTGTTCAATATCTGGTAAAAATAAAAAATAAAAAGACTCACTGTTACTGTGCACTTTTGTAAGGCTTTGTTAAACATGGCCTGTTATGCGTGAAATGTGCCTCGTAGACTATAGGTATACGAGTTCCTCACTTGATATCCTTGCCTTCCAAGGAGTGGGAGTGAGTTTTTTCAGGATTTCTTTTCTACAAGTATGGGTCTACATACCCTCCATGTGGTTGTTTGCATTAACTTTTGCTTGTTTTAGTAACTTCTAATTCTATGAAGCATGGATACGCACAAAAATATGACACAACACTTGACTTTTTAAGAAAGCAGGACACGTGCACTCGAACGCTCTTCTACTAAAATCTCATATTTATTCATGTTACAGTTTCATGTAAAACTTTAATTCAATGCAGTTAATACTCTTTATAACTATTGTCTTAAATTTTGAGGTGAAAACTTTTGAATTCAGTGAGTATTTGTTGCACTTAGTATACAATTTTTCTCACATTCTGTTGACTCTTTTACACCAATAGTTTCATAATTTAGTTTTTTTAGTTTATATTCTAGAATTTACAAATTTGGGCTCATTAGTCCTTGTTTGTTGAGGACACGGACACTGCATATTAGAAATAAAAAAAAACGTAAAAAATACAGGAAATACCACATAACATGTCAGACGTGTCAGGGAAATTGGATATGTGACCCTGAGCGTTAAGGAGTCAAGGAGATTGGATGTGTCCCACGAGTGTCAAGGAGGCAGGGTCCTGTTGGACAGGGACACAGCGTCCTAGGAGGAGGGTCCATGGTTCACACATTCTAAATGTTCCAGTTCATGTCAGTTGATAGTGGACAAGAAAAGGAAAATAGGTCTAGGTTTTAGGCACAAAATCTTAACGGTTACTTAAAGACAGCATAATACCATTCATGGGATAGCATTCAGCATGATTATATGTATGAAATGTTTGCGAATTAATGAAGGATTGACATAAATGGGTTGTTGTAATAAACTGATGTTTGCTGCTGAAAGAAGGGGAAAACAGAACCTGGATATATGAACATAAATTCCAATAGCCATTTGTAGACTTGCGACTTCTTTTGATTGCAACTAGTAACTGATTAATATACGAAGTAACATTTGAGTCAGTGTTAGCATCTCATTAACAGAATTATTCATATCTTATCCGAACATATTGATTATGCGATGCTTTTAGTATTTGCTGAAGATTTGTATCTCTTTAATTAATTCATTAATTCGAGGGATAGATGTAGCAGCTGAAAATATTGATTCACTGCATATTTTGTAGCTTATTGAGATTGTTTATGGAGCGTTGAAGGTAGTCGTGTAGTACACACACCTTGTGTACCGAGCAATGACTTTTATGGAATTATCTGGTTTATTTTCTCTTCCTTGTAATGCTTTCTTCATTGGGAACCTTTTTATAGGCGTGAGTCAGTGAGGGAGTTGCTTCATTCAGCTTGACATGTATGTATGTCTTAAAAAGGTTCTGAAGTTTGAAAAACCTCAACCTCTTTTCAAAGTGATCTCGAAAATCGTGCTTTTTTTGAATGATGATGATGATGATGATAGACTTAAAGTTTTGATTAATCCAAAGGACAGATAGAATTTGGAAGTTCCTTCGGATTTTGAGGTGAGGGTGTTAGATTTTCATGTTTCAACTCAGTTATTATACCTGCCCGGGTCGCGCATGACATTTTATTAGATTTATATGAAAAATTGAAAGAAAGCCTAGTTTCTCCTTGTAAGTATGAAATGCTGATTCTTCTTGTGAGTTTCTACAAGTAAATATTCATTTTAATTTGGTAGTTATCTCTCTCCCGTTTTAAGTGATAGTTATTATCAGTAAGTTATTTACTCAATTTCTTCTTTAACTAATAAAATGACTTGAATGCCTTCATTATCGTCTTTTTCTCTTGTTCCTGCATCCAACCTTATGGTTGCAAACAACACCACTCTTTCTAATGATTCTCCCATTTTCTATTTCTTATTAATATTTTTAACCATTTTATCTTCCCAGTATGGCCCTACATGCTTTGTACATATTACTTATCTAGTTGGGCGCTAACACTAATGAAAGATTGGGAATATGGTACTAACTTGCTCATTTTTAAAGATGGAAAACTAATATGCAATCTGAACAATAGGTTGGAAAGTAACGCTGCAATTTTATAATATTACTTTTAAATAAATTACTATCTAGTAGTTAAAGATAATCCAGTATCAATTAATATTAATCTTAAACTCCTGTTTGGTACACATTAAAATTTTTATTCTCATTCTTTTATTTTTCAACAACACGTTCTTTAATATAATAATATTTTTTATCACATCAATAACTTTTTTTTTCTTTTTCAACTATATATTTTCCATCAATTTACTATTTCAGAATACATTTTTTATCATCTTAAAATGAACCTTCCTTGTCATCTTTGTCAACCTCCATGAACTCGTAAACGTGTACTTACTGCCCTCCCAAATCATCTTAAGTATGTTTTGCGTTTCCCCAATGCTGTTGGCTGATTGCTATATTTTAATAAGGTTAACTTAATCCTTTTGACTTGTGAAGAATGATTTTTATACAAAATATTAGATCATAAAAAGTTTTTCCTTTGGCCAATTAAAGGTGGTATGTGTGAAAATTCTTCTAATTTAAGATCAAAGAAAAAAAAAATTTAAATTTAAATTTAAAAAAGAAAATAAAAATCAGGGTGAATGCTTAGTTTAATTTAGTAGACTGATTATTATACTTGGCAATATTCTAACAAGTTAAATTATAATCTGAAGAGCTAATTCTTAAGAATGGTGAAATTTTTGTTCTAATTTCTTAATATTGTATATAAATAGAAGAATTTTATTAATGTTAACAGTATTGTTTGGCCCCATTAAAATTTGGCCATTGTTTGGTCTCATTAAGATTTTAATACATTTATCTCTCTCTTCTTTTTAACCACATGTTTTTTAATAAAATAATATTACGTTTAAATCAAAAAAAATAAAAAATAAAAAATCCTTTTTTAACCACACGGAGGTGGCAATGGGTTGAGCCGATCGAGAGCTCCTCCATTTTTATTTATTTATTTTTTTTTTTTAAGCCGTCCTCTTTATTTGGGTTTGGGATCAGTTACTTAAATTTTGAATATGCGGATTTAAAAATTATGCAAGAACAACTTATTACGTATACAATTTTTTTTAAAAAAAAAACTAAAAATAGTATTACGAAGTAACAAATTTTCTTAACATGGTTAAATTATTTATAACTTACATAAACGATATATTTATCTTGCAGTCATAAATGGTCTTCGTCAATTCTTCACGCACGTTAATGCCTCCAAAATATCTTCTTTCAATTGGTTCTTGACCTCGGACAGAAACCTTTTACCTGCACTAAAAGATGACTCAGAAGCTACAGTACTAATCAAAGGTGGTAGTAGGTCTTTTGCAATAGTAAAAATCATTGGCCATCGTCGTTCGTACTTTTGCTAGAAGCCTATTACTTCATCTGATTTTTTTGTCTAATTGATTTATTACTCAGCATATTATTATTAAACTAATCAAGTAATTCAGCAAGCGATGTATTTGAACTTATGTCTGATGTTTGATTACATGTAGTATACATACTACTAGTAGAAGAACCTATTACATCATATCCATACATATTTAGCCTTCAAATAAATTTAATATTTCAACTTTGTCTTCTTCAATATTAGCGAGAGGAATATGTGCAGAGGGTGCCCGACTAATATTTATACACATTCTTTCTGCATATAATTCATACATTTCACATAAAGTTAGTTTTAAATTTCTCTGTGTGATATGTGTATTAAAAGTAAAGTTTTTTAAAATCTGATCAATTACATATTTAGTATCTGATAAATTGTATCGGAAGTTCATGATGCATGCTAAAATAAATATCGTAGGCAAGTCTTCTTAATATTTTTTTTAAACTTTAATTCCATAGAATATATGATTTCACTAGAATCGAGGTCATTTTTGTATTTATGAAAAGCCCTTGCAATTATATAAAAAGGATCATGCTAGTGGTACATCAAGATTTACATCGGGGGTTACACCCCCCTCACATGGGAGGTGGGATCCACTCGAATAAAAAAAAATATTTCAATGGGTCCTACCTCCCCATGTGAGGGGAGTGTAATCCTTGATGTACAAGTGGTATAACTCATATAAAAACGTTCAAGTATCATACAACTAGTGTGATAGTACACTCCAAATAAAATATTTATAGTCATAAAAACTTGTCAAATCTTTTTTAATTTTAAAAGCTAAAAGCCTATCAGATTCATTAAAAATAGTGTCATCGTTTCTAATGTACTATTGTTATAAAATTCAGTTATTGAATGTTCAAATCATTCGCATGATTTTAATAATAAGTAAATAAAGTTTCATCTATGTCCTACGTCCCTAACAAATGTTTTCGTATTTGTCACCCCAAATTCGGTACAAATTTCACGAATGCTAGGTTTTCTTCTAGGTGAAATTGTGATATATATTGGTGCATCCCTAATTCTTTGAGTTTCATTTTTAATATGTTTCAAAACCATCTTGCAAAATTAAATTAAAATATGACAAACAACGAATATGAAATAAATAACCACTAAAATCAAGTTGTAGTACTCTGTACAATTTATCAATAACTGACTTATTAACACTAACGTTGTCAAATGTAAAAGAATCAATTTTACTCTCGCAATGATATTCTCTAATAATGCTCATAACAACATTAATGTATTGTTAGCATTGTGAGTGAACTTAGTTATTTTAAAAACAATAATTTTTATGCCTACACCAAAGTGTGTCTATGTAGTGTGCAGTTACAGTTATATAACCTATTTTATTAATTTATTCTCATAAATCTGAAGTTAAAGATAAAACATCCCTATATTTTTGCAAATCAATAATCAATTGTTTCTTTGTATTAAAGAAATATTCTATTGTATCGGAACGAAAAGTGTTTCTACTTACCCCCAACGTAACCCAATTGGAGATATTCTTTCACGTATGAGATAAAATGTTGGTTGTCCGCTATTGTTAGAGGCAACTCAACATCGGCAAGGAACTTCACAATTCCCGTTTGAACTTTCTCCCAGATTGCAAAACCAACGGAACTGATGGTTGGACTTCCAAAATTGTAGTTGCGTTTGAGAGGCACCAACAAAGCACGTGTTTAGCCGCGCATGCTTTATAATGATGGTTGATGTGGGTGGTACCAATGAGATTTTGCCATGTCAATTGTGTTTGACAGTATTTACATACTGTTTTAAACTTTGAGACTATCGACTATCCCGCCATTTGGAATCAATTTAAAGTGATCTCAACATTTTGCTTGTTTTTTCCCTTTTTGTTTCCCTCTTGTATCGGGAATATCTAATTCTTCATGTTCCGTTTTGGGAACATCGTCATTCAAATCAATTAGATTACTACTTACATGAGCATCCAAATCTAGAATATTTTCGGGAATGGGTAATTATACTACACAGTTCACATAAAATCATCAAAAGTACTCGCACCCAAACTTTCTATATACACTCAAATGTAAGAGAAATCGTGAATGACTGATTTCAATGGAAATGATGCCTTTCAAAATTAAATAAAAAATAAAAACATAGTAATTTGAATAAACCGAATCATAACATTTTGCATTACAATATATTGCTTCTCACCGGATTGCTGTATCTACAATTTCTTACAGTTATCGGGCTTTGCCATATCTACACTGAACGAAAACAAACCGTATTGTGTATTTTTATGGTACCCTGTGTTTGAAATGGAAAACATTAATGATAGATGTTTTAGTTGAACAACATATCATATTATAGCAATGTTGTAAATCCACAACAAAGTTTCCGAGTGATGACTTGGCGTTGACTTATGAGTCGCCTATGGAATGCAATGTTAGAATTGTTATAATTATTCGGTAATCAATAAAGCTATTTGTACAAAGTTGAATTACAAAAATTGAATTACAAAGTGTGTTGGCAAA
>CAIGRS010143865.1:0-15004 GCA_903798395.1 Fraxinus floribunda
TATCTTTATTAATAAAACATTTCTTTTCGACCAAATAAATTACATATTAACTAAGTAAACGTGCATTGCACGTTGGCTTTGACTAGTGTATATATATATAGAAAAAACATTTAGACATAATTATTCATCTCTAAAAGCAAAATAAAGAATAAATATGTAGAATTTGTTTGACTTGTATAAAGATTTTCGCTCTTTATATTTGGGATTCTCTCTATATAGAAATTTATATTCATTAAAATAACGGGGCAACGTTGGATGTACTCTTTAAGTCACGGTAAATATTTTCGTGAAAGTAAAAATGTTTTATAATTGGCTCGAACATTGATTCCAAGAAATTAAGAGGTTGTGGTCAAGGGTTTGAATTAATGTCGAATTAATAATAAATCAATAAATAAATAAAAAGAACTTTTTCTATGGTCGGATTGATGTAAGGGTCCGTTTGATTGCAATTGTGGAATTCGGGTGGAAAGAAAATGAATTATAGGGAATTGAATTGTTTAGAATTGTAATTAATTGTGTTTGATTAATATAATTTTTCACCTGAAAATGTTGAAATTTTGGTGTCCGTTTGGTTTCGTTTTTTCATGAAAATTGTCCATTAAAGTGATAATTTTTTTACCATTGGATCAAGAATTTGTTCCAATTGCTCAAAAAAAAATTATCATATCGAATACCATTCGTTTGGTTTTGTTTTGCATAAAAATTGTCAACAAAAAAAAAAAAAAAATGGAAAATCAATTTCCACCAACAAGGATTATTTTTGTTGTACATAATTTTCTACCTAATCTTTTATCGAATCGACAAGTGAGCGTCTGGGCCTAAGGTGCTCCCCAATAGGAGGTCATCAATTGTTGATTCGGTAAAAGATAATGTAGAAAATTAGGTACATGTAACTTGATCACATGGAAAAAAAAAAGTGTATCAAACAAGACAAAAGTAAAAGTTGGGATTTGTTTTTCATTTTCGATGGAAAATTTGAATGAATCAAACAGGCGGAGTGAATCACCCATTTAAAGGTGAAACGACCAATTTTTATCCCAAACAAATCGATTCTAGTTATGAACCAACTGGTTCTCCAATAATTTTAACCATTAAAATTTTATTATATCACCAATAATCAAACCGAATTCTCAATTTTCCTAGTTAAATCAGCTAGCCATTTGATAACACAATAAAATAGCAAGGAAAAATGAAAAGTAGGATATGTGATGGTTTAGTGAAGATTGAAATTAGATTTTTAATAAATTTTAATAAAAAATGATTTAAAAAATCCCATACAATATTTAGTTACAACTAATTATTTACTTTGATTTAAATTAAAATCTTAATTTTAATCCCTACAAAACAAGGCAAATTTATAAAAATGTATTATTGTTTTAAGTTGTAAGTCACATTAAATAAGTGACAAAATGCTTTAAAACCAAAAGTCACCATATCAAAGGATATATGCAAACAAATTAATTTCAAAAAGGCTCAGAAACATACACGAAAATACTCGTTTACCCACTTGAATCAACTCAAGGGTGCACTTGAGTCAATACCCGAACCACCACCCTTACAATCGGCACCACCATCTCACAAGGGTTGTTTTTAAGTACGGTTCGTTCTTGACTCATCCCCTCCTACACCTCAAGAAAATTCATTCTGCCACCCACATGTTTAGCTGTACAGTGACAGACACACGAGCACAATAAATATTCAGTCGATTATTTATTTATTTTTATCAACTTTCACAATTAAGGGCAGCCTTGATTTTCTGCACAGTGCACGAGATAAGATTATTAACAGTCTCCACAGATTCCACCGTGAGCTTGGCCGCAGGCAGGCTATTGACCAAAATTTGAAACGCCACGGTCAACAACGACCCACTTGTCCTATTGCCCGGACCCCCATTCATAGTCGGTCCACGAGAACCCGGCCCATCAGGCATGATAGCAAATCCGGAGGGCAACAACGCCACGTAAGCCGAATCCCCACCGTTCATCACCACGTGCATTGCCGGGATGTCAACCGGCGCGTAAACCACAAGTGACCCAGCCGGGCCTATGCACGTCTCCTGGAGTATCAGCATGCTCCTCTGGTTTGCATTCATGGCCTACAAAATGACAAAAACAACCTCAGCATTCCATCAAATTGCCACTACTGTAAAAAAATCAGATATCAGACGTCAGATTCGTTACTGTGTAACCGAGTCAACCATTTTCATCAAGAAACGGGCCCCACTGGGCTGACTCAAAAAGTTGATTGATGTCATGTGTTTTGACTTTTCATATAATTAAAAAGTTTGGACAGTCCATTGGATCTCAAATAAATCGTCCTTTTTAGATACTTCCAAAATTCAAGTTTTGTCCTTTACAATCTTTTCCCTTTTTCTGAATACTCGAGAAACTGATTATGTGCACATGCTTCATGTAGCCATTTTTTACAATATTTTGAAAATTCGATTCGAAAAAGATAAACGATCGAGAGCACTTACACTTGCACGGAGGAGGGAAACACAATTGCCTTGATATTGGCCTTTGGCAATGTGTGCCATTTCTTGCATTGGACCACCATTGGATAATATGTCCCACTCGCTCCGAAGACGTTCGTCGCGCAGGAAGTCGAACAGTTTCTGAGGGGAAACCGGTAGCCAAACTGAAGTAGATGCACTCAGAACGATACCCGGTGGCTCGCCAGGGTCGTCTGCGCTTTTCCGAGTCATGACCCGTACATCTTCATCAACATTTTCGGTGGAGAAATTGTTCCATTCGTGAACTGTGGATGCGCAAACACCAGCGCAGAAGTTGTCAGTCATCCGCTGGGCGAGCTTCAACATGCTTCTCCTCCCACTTGGAGTTATTGCTGCTGCATGTGAAGTAGAAATTAATTTCCATTCACAAGAATTGTAATTCACATGATATGAATGAAATTTGTTTCTTTACCCGTATGATCTCGGCTCGTAACGGTGGAGGACATTAGAATGGCAAGACATTCACATTGTTGTTGAAGGGTTGTAACCCACCTCTGTGCTCCAAATCCCATGCCGGCACTAATCAAAGGCCGATACAGCCGATGAACCACATTCTCATCATATTCAGCATGTTCTACCCATGTAACCTGCTCATTCATGAGTAATGTAACTAAGTACAATATAACAAAAAATGTAATTAAAAACAGTCAATGGCTTCAAAGATCTCTTCCTTTTTCTTTTCTCCGGGTCAACAAGCCACACAAAATTCTGCAAGATTTGGAGGCACGAGGTGGGTGGGTGAGACATAGAAATCTGTATTAGGAGTCTGCTCAGAATGCCCTAGATGCCCACGTGAAAATAGAAATATAGCCCAGCCAGTATAAGGGTTTGACTATACGCCTACGGTCTTGCATAAGTAGAAAAATCAACACATCATGTGGCTGGAACCAGATAATACACTGACAATGTGGTGTGGGGTGGGGTGGGGGACAGCATCAGAGATTGGAATAGAAACATCAAATATTTAGTTTTATTCTACCAATGTTGTTGAAGATTGCCAGCATTAATTTCCAAATCATATGGAAAATTAATGTGTCCCAAGGAGCAAAAATAGGACTAATGGTGGCTTCTAATGATTTAATTAATAGGATTAACCTCGATTAGAATAATGTCCAAGATTCCATACAGATTTTAAGCAACCTCTATTTCAAAAAAAAATTGTTAAAATATGTTTTGCAGCATGCATTATTAAATAAAAAGTACCAAGATTTGAAAATTTCGAGTCAAGAAGATTCGCACCAAAAGTTCGGGTTTGATAAGTTGAACTATACCGGACAAAACGTAAAGAGAATGAAAATGCTAGCCTTTTGAACGAGGGTCGAGCATTGAACCAAGAAAATTAAAGGTCAAACCAAGTGGCTGGGTTGACCTAATACCGGCTAGTTCCCGACTGATTTTATAACAATGGCAGTTAGGCATATTGGTGAATTAAATGCCTCCAACAGAGATCCAAAGGTGCAGTTGTATCACCAAACCTATTTAACACAAAAGGGAAATGGACAACAACTAGGAGAGACTCAATAAATGTGAAGAAAACTAAGTTTGTTGGACATTAAATAGTTAATTGGCTAACAAAACAATGTATATTGGGAGGAACAATATTGCTTACTTTTGAGTAGCCATTGGGCATATCTTGCACCACACAGCCAGACGGAAGCCTTCTGCAGTTAGGAAATGTTGGTGCACCTGCAGCTTCTCTAATGGCATCAATCGACACATCCACGACCGCCCAAATGCCCTCTGCGTGCTGCTTGCAAAACCGGAGAAAATCAACTTTTCGAACTGGGACCAGTGGCGATAGTACTTGTAGTTCAGCGTGCATCTAACAACAACAACAATATAGACAGAAATATCAGTAATTTTGGTACATAGGACCATATAGGACTCGAGAGATTTTTTAAACGTTTCTGTTGTTTAATACTTACAAGCTGAAGTGCACCATTTCTGGTCCCTCCCATGCCATTTGATATTACATCAGTAGTTGAGGTTCTGGCAATAATACACGGGAACATTTCTTGCCATTTGTTCTATAAAAATTAATCAGTCACTGCCTTAATCATCACATAAGAAAAGAAAATTGAAAACATATTACTAATAAAGCATCCCAACTAACAGGAGTATAGTCCAATAGTACTGAACGTGCCATTAGAAATTCGAGAAGTATTCGCTCACCGAGTCCATTAAGGTCTCAACGAGTGCTAGACTGTTGATGATCACCATCCCGGTCTCCCTTGAAGCTTCAGTCACAAATCCATTGGGCTTCATATTAATGCAAGGAGTAAATGTTCTTATATATTCTTCATGGTTGAGTATTTCCTTTCCATTTTCCAAGTTCCTTAGCCAAAGGTTTTCATCAGTTTGCGCCATTTTAACGAGTTCGTCCATTGCTGTTAAAGCAAGCTCCAAATACATCGATCTCTCCAATGATCTCTCGATGGGTGTTACATTCATTGCGGTCTTAGTTTGAGGCATAACCGGCAAAGGACTCGAATTTCCAACACAAAAATCATGAGGGCCTAAAGGCAGTGTAGTCGGAACAACATTCAAGTCTCCAAATCCATTGCTTCCAAATCCAAATTCCAAACTTGAGTTTGGCATTGGAGGTCCCATAGTAGAGGCTGCTAGCGATGAAATCGGACGGCCTAAAAACTTTCCTGCTAGTGCACAAACGCGATCTAGTTCATCCTTTAGCCTAGCATTCTCAATTCTTAGGTGCTGCTCTTCAAGTGATATTTCGCCAATTATGGCAGAACCACCACAGTTGTTGCAGATAGGATTCTTCATTGCATCCCTAATCGACATATTCTCAGCTCGTAACTTGTCATTCTCTTGCCTAAGTATCGAATTCTCGTGGCGCTCGAGTTGTGTCTGGTGCAATCAAGAATAAAAATCTCTCAATAAACCCAAAATCAAACACAAAAAGTGAAATCTTTTCTTATAATCTATACCTTCATTTGAGTTCTTCTATTCTGAAACCAAAACTTCACTTGTCTAGTCTCCAAGCAAAGCCTCCTGCTAAGCTCTAATCTTTGCTTATCATCTGGATGTGGACACTCCTTGAAAAGACTAAAACAAATTCAAAACCCACAAAATCAGGCCCCCCAAAAAATTAAAAAGTTATAAGCAATCCTTGTGAATAAATTGAGAAAGTAAGAAAAAGGGATTTCTTGATAATAATCAAAAACATGAAAAAACAGAAGAATGAAAACAAATTTAAAAAATAAAATGCATACGCTTCAAGTTCTTGAATTTGCTGAGGTGTGTGTCGGTGGTATCTTTTCTTTCTCGGAGGTTTGTCTGAAGCATCTTGATCATCACCTGATGCACCCTCCATGTTATCACTACCAGATCTGCTCTCATGTTCTTCATCCCTACTTCTTCTGCAACCAACAGTGCTTGATTCATAATTTTCCCCCATTCTTGCCACCTCTCCTTGCCCCTCCAAGCCTGTTTGCTGCCAAATCAACAACCCACAAAAAAATTAGCAGAAAAAAACTAATTATATAAATGTGCGTGTATATATTATTGAGAGAGAGAGGGTGCATGTACAAGGGCAAGAGAGAGTCCAGGTGAGTTGAACATGGGCTTGGTGGAGAGAGACTGAGATACAAGGTGTAGCTGAGCTATGGCGCCAGTGGGCATGTTGTTGTTCCCGTTGCTATAGGTTATATCGGTAGCAATTCTTGAGCCATCACCACCGCCGTCACTACAACCGCCGCCGCCGGAATTGTTATCAAGAAAACCCCCAAAATTCATGAAATAATACCCTCTTTGAATTTTTTATCCTTCTTTCACTTACTTTCTATATATATACCCTTCTTCTGCACCAAAAAGAAAGTTGCCTTCTTAAGAATTTTTTCCTTGTAAGAAATGCATTCATTAGAGAATCACACCAATTTATGCGTTACAAATAAATAAAAAAGAAGAAAAATTGCTGGATCATGGACTAAACTTGAAGCAGATAAGCGAAAAATGAGAAGAAAATAAGTGATTATTTTCTAGAAAAAGCTTAAAAACGGGATAGAGAGGTAGAGGAGACACAATGCTTAAATCAAAATGTCTCAACTGCCTCTCTACAGAGCTTTACCGAGAGAAAGAAAGAGAAAGAAGGCAAGCCAAAAAAGACCCTTCACTTGTGCTGCTTAGCACTTCCTTCTCTATCCCTCTCTCTCGGATTCAATGTGAAGTAGAGCAAGAGTGAGCCAAAATGTTTCAAGAAAACCCTAGTTTTGAGGGCTTTTTCTTTATCTTCTTTTATCTAGATCTGCATGCTTGACTTGCAAAAAGCAGAATAATTAGAGAGAGAAAAAGGGGTTTAAAAGTGTTTGTTATTTGCTCAGAGAAGAGTTGAGAGAGAAACAAAACCAAACAACTGTGAATGAAAGAAAGGAAGAAGGAAGATAATACCTGCAATACTATGTGGAGTCTTCGAAGCCCACATATGCATACGACCAAAAAAGCACAGAAAAGGTTAAGGTCGGTTGACTCTCTCTTTCTTAAAATTTTCTTCAAAACAGTGAAAAATGTGACTTCCTTTTAAACCCTTCTCCGAGTAAATAATCCGAGTCAGATTTGCAAAATAGAAGGAAAAGACACTTTGACGCTGGGTTCAGATCCTTAGCTTTTTATTTTTCTTTTACTACCTCAGCCCCACCCACGCATTACCTCTAATGTTTTTATATGTATATGTGATAAAATTTATCTATCCAATTAAATTACGAGATTACAAATTTTGAATCACTCAAATCATGACAACTCAAATGATCACCCACTCTATTTCTATATATGCCTGATTGGGCACCCTCCTCATCCCGAGAATACGTTGACATATGCCCACCAATAAAACTTATCCATTCAATTAAATCACGATATGTCAAAACTTTCTCCGTATGACTTGCTAGACTTCCCCACGCCCACCCGTAATATACACTCACATATGTACATGTAGTAAGACTTACCTATTTAATTAAAACATTTTACTTCAAATTTTGAATCACTCAAAAAATGATAACTCGTATATCCCCACCCTATTTTTCTCCATGGCTCACTAGACGAATGGAATATCACGATTTAATTGGTCCAATGTTTGAAATGTTGTGTCCACAATTCTCGATAGAATGTTAGTTTTCTTCAAAATCTTGGTTTTGTTAATAAGTTGTGTTTAATAGTTGTTATATATATGATTTGAAAGAATTATATTTTTCAAACAATTAGTAGATATTTATTGTAAGATTATTGGAGCGTTTTAAAATCAAATTTATACATATATTGTTTTGTGTTCCTCAAACATGGTGTTACAACCTATTTAAATAACTTTGATAGATGTATTTGCAATGGTAGTTATGTATTGACATTACCATTAATAATGGAATGAATTCTTTGCAAAAGTAGTGGTTGAATTTGAAGAAGATGATAAATGCATATGGTGAAATGTGTGGCAGACATATCGTTCTCGACATTTTATAAATGTCGAGAACGACACTTTAAATATAATTCTTGATATTGTTTCAAATGTCGTGAACTATGTTACAAACTTAGCGAAGTTACAGAATATTTTTTGTTTAACATTGACCATATTGCTTACAGTAGCATATTTGTTAAGTATTTGTGTTAGTTAATTTTATTTGCATTGATGACATGAAGATATGGGAGATGTTATGAGATTCGTTGTCTAGTATGGTGGTATTTCGTTAATATGGAGGACAAGTGGATGTGGTTTGGGAACCAAACATCAATTGTTATTCAAAGTGACAGTAGATATGAAAAGTTTTTCATTAAATTATTCGAAAAGCTTAATCTTGACAGAATGAAATCTCGAATCCACCTAAAATTTAAAGTTTCGAATATGAATGTATCCCCAGCTAATGTAGCCAATAGCGATGATTTGCAATGGTACAATTCTATTCACACATAAGCAGCATTGTATGTAATTGTACATCAATATGATGTCGGAGAGAAAGAGGTGAATGTCAGAGTTGATTATTTATCACCAATAGAAGATGCATTGTATGGGCACGAAGAAGTTGGTGTGTCCGAACTAGAAGAACCACGAATGATCCTTGATACAGATGTCAGAATAGGTAAAAGAAATCCATATATTAGAATGCAAAGCAGTCAGAATATCAAGGGAAAACTGCGGAGAATCAAATCTTTTTTAGCAATAAACAACTACACACAAGGCTTCAACTAAAGGCTTTGACCAAGAAGCTTCACTTCACAGTTAAAAAGTCGAATATCAGATCTCTCACTGTATGTTGTACCAACTGTCATATGCTATTACGAGCTTCCAAGATTAAAAAAAAATCAGATATATTTAGGCTTTGTTTGAGCCATTTTTTTCTCCTTAAAATGAAAAATATGACCGTTATCCATCACTAAACATTTAAATTCAAATTTTCTATCTTTTGTGTGGGCCCCAATAACAACTATATTTTTCATTCTTATTTTCAAAAAAGTTGGCTCAAACAGGGGCTTAAGATTTTGAGGTACATACTTGAGCAGACATGTTCTTTAGATGTTCAACGGAATGCACAAATGGATGTAACCAGTGCCTTAATTGGGCAACACATAATGCGGCGATTGGATGATGCAAACCAACCGATAGTAATTTTCAGGGATATAGAACATGAATTTGGTGTACGGATTAGCTATAACAAAGCTTGGAGAAGTAAGAAAGGATCTTGAATGGTTATGTGGTTCACCTAAAGAGAGATATAAAATATACTGTCACATATTAACAGAGATACCCCCGGAACTATTGGACACATTGAGCTCTACAAAAAGCTTTCGAACCGAGTATACGTGGCTTTCGAGATTATATGAGACCAAGCATATTGATAGGGATTAATTTGAAGGGTCAGTACAAAGGAACAATATTAGTTGCTATAGCTCAAGATGACAATATGCATATATATCCTATTGTTCGGGGGATTGTGGACGAAAAATGAATGTATCATGGAATTGGTTCACAAAATTCAAAGATGTGGTTGACGACTCAGAATGACTAGTTTTTTTATTAGACATGAAAAAGAGCACTAAGCAAACAACATCCAAGTTTAGGGATAGCAAAAAAATCAGTTCAACCCGATACCCATGGAACCTCGCCCCGAATGAGGCTGGAATTACCTGCCTAACTGGGTAAATGGGGCGGGGGTCATTACCCCGAAGCGGGTACGAGGCGGGGACGGGAAATATAGTTCATGCCCCGCTACCCGCCTCGTTTAAAATTAATTTCAAATTTAAGTTTTTTATCGAACAAAAATAATAAATTTATAGTCATTTTTAAAGAAAACATAAGTTGTTTTTAATAAATATTTTTAATAAATTAGTAAAAAAAAAGTAATACTATTTACTAACAAAAGACATAAAAAAATATAATTAATAAAAAATAAATTGGGCGCAGGGGACTGGCCCCGTCCCACCCCGGTCCCGCCCTGAACCCGCCCCATCCCGCTTTAACTAGGTATGGGGATGGGTATGGGGATGGGGTAAGGTAATAAAAACACCCAACGAGATGGGGGTGGGAATAACTGACCCGTCCCATACTCGTCCCGTTGTCATCTCTATCCAAGTTGTACCCACTTTCTCACCATGGCACTTGCATGTGGCATATCAAGAAAAATCTTATTGCTAGGTGTAGCAGTAGCAATGACGTGTTCTTTTGAAGCGTGCAATACTAGCATATAGCATATCAGAATTCGAGCAGTTAATTAGACATGTTAGAACCATCCGACTAGCAGTTGCTTCTTATTTGGAACGTTCTGGTATATCCTCATGGTCACGTGCAAATTTTGATTGTAACTGGCACAACATTATGACGAACAACAGTGCGGAGTCCCTTAATTCAGTCCTCAAACAACAACGAAGTTTCCCTATAACCTCACTAGTCGACAACATTAGGTCGTTGATGCAATATTGGGTTTTTGATAGGAGAATCACATCCACCAAATGTCAGAGTGCCTTGACATCCAAAATGGAGGGAGAATTGAGAAAATCATTTGATGTTGATTCAACATTACAAGTATGTCATTTGGATGAACTTGTGTTGAGGATTGGTGTAGGCACAAACATGTTTAATATCGACCTTATAGGTAACACATGATCTTGTCAAGAGTTTTAGATACGATGATACCATATACATATGCATCCCAGCAACTTAAGTAAAAGAAAAATCACTTTATGACTTGTGTTTTGTTAAGTTGTATATAACGAAGTCAATCACCCAATTGTAATAGAGTTCGATTGGATTGTTCTTCATGTGTTTCATCCCATCTACGTTTCTCCCCCCTTCCCAAACGTACACAAACCACCAGGACGACCTCCTACCCAATGTAAACAGTCAAGACATGAAAGGTCGACAAACAAGCGAAAATATGGACGATGCAGTGGTTACGGATACAACAAGCAAACGTGTTGGAACCTAGGACCATTGACCAACACGCCCACTTGAATGTTTTGTGTATTCATGTTGACATGAAAATTTTCATTCATGAATAATAAAACATCTTCAACAAAACAATATACTTTTGTATTTCTATGTTATCTTATCAGTTTATTTCAAAACTTAGTAGTCATTCGAAGAGCAATGCAAAATATAAACATAAATATGCCAATGACAATAAGTTTTTTATTTGAAGTGTTCATAAAATGACGATATACGAAGACATCTACATGTCTTTAACAACGGACAGAGAAGATAGATCACTACCTTCCTCGTCGTCGAAGCTTGTGATGATGACATCTCCTATATGGGGACCCGTCTAATATCGTCAACGTAGAATTCCAAACAAAATAAGTGTTTGTTCGACGGGATTTCGATCAAGATGATCTCACGATCGGCAATACAATCACCAACTTTAAGTTAGCTTGGCTCACTTTCGTATCCCAAATTGGGTTCACTCACCCGACGGTGACGGCACTCCAGTTGAGGAACGTATGGAACAATTATATGCATTTGTTCACCATCTTTCGAGTTGATGATGATGGATTGTCCACTGACGACTTGGGCGGGGAGAGGTTCATAACAACATCAATCTGATGAGTTTTTTCGATTGAAGAAGGCATAGTTGAAGGAACAAGTTTATCCTTAAGAGTTGCGATGTGGAACAAAAAGTTCATTAATGAACTTGAAGTAGTTATTAACATTGTTGATCACATACCTTTGTATTGTGATAACAATGGAGTCATCGCATCAGCGAAAGAACTAAGGTCTCATCAATTATTCAAATATGTGTTAAGATGATATCATCTTATCAGAGAGATAATACAAATAAATGACGTAAAGAAAGAACGAATTCTCACAATTGATAATATTGCAGATCTACTGACAAAGAGTTGTCACATTATAAATATGATCGTCACGTATAATCTTATGATATTAGATACATAAGTGATTGAATCTAGCGTGAGTTTGTAAGCATCATGTCATACGTCCAATCAACTTTGAACATAAACACTTATAATATACAATTGATGCATTTTTATGATAGATCTATTATTTAATTAACATTCAACTAAATTAAGTAATAAAGCTCGTAGATTCAAATCATAGTAATTTGTTAATCACAAGAAACTGTGATCTTAATATATAAATTACATATAACTAAATCTTAAATCATACATGGTCGTAAATAATAATGAGATGCGGATATCGTTATTACATATAGACCATCATGCGTGACATTTCTTACTTTTGAAGTAAGCAATTGATCTCACAAACTAAAGTACGGTGACACTTAAATGAACATGTTGATCTTGTTATAGAACAAAACATTAGAGACCCTTTGGGGAGATTCCACATGGATAATTATCTGAGGGTCAATGGTTAATCTCTAACGTTCGGTAGTGGAATGGTCATTCGAATTGAGGTCATCATAGTGCCTTATATGAGGACAGTCATACTTTGGTGATGTTGGATGTTACTTAGCCAATGGTCGCTAATATGGTATCGTTCGAGTACGTTAAGAATCATATGAAAGATTCATCACTCTTAGATAGTAAAAGATTATGATCTACATTTTATTCAATTAAGTTGATAATTAAATCATTGGTCAAGGTGCAGTCATAGATCGAAAATGAGTTTTCGACTTACATTGACTTAACAATGGAATAAAAGATATGATTGACAATTGAGATTAACACATATTCTTATCTCGTAATTGATTGGATCATATGACAAAATGATTATATTTTCATAGTAAACGAACAAGCTTAGTTTTGTTATATCACGTGACTTTTTCGTCACATGTATTGCCATAACATATTGCTAGATGTCAATACGGGATGACGAATGTGAATTGATGATAAATTAAAATGAGGTATTTTAATTTATCGATTTTGATTAGATCAAAATAATAATTCACGTCGTTGACATCATGATCGAAAACCTAACGGGTCATAGACAAAAGGAGAACTAGAAGATTGTAATTCACCAATTAATTAATTAAAAAGTGTTGGACAATTAACTAATTGGGCTGCTTTTTAATAGGTCCGAATTAATTAATTGGATTAATTGATTCATGGACTAAATTTAATTATTTTGATAATTAAATATTGGACCAGGTCAAGATTAACATATAGGTCAAGCCCACTTTTTTTTTTTTGGTTAAAGAAGGGTAGTACCTCCGAGATTTTATTAATATGTCGTCACTTGTGGTGGAGGAATACCGTGGTTACATATAAATAACGAAAGCAATAAATAAAGAAGTACTACTTCCCTAACAATGTAAATTAGTGACGAAGCTTAAAGCAGTAAACGAGGAAGTAGTACTTCCTTTACAATAAGAACTGATGCAAATGAAGGCAAAAATAGGAATTGAAAATCAAAATCAAAATCAAGATCTGGCACTGGGCAATCCATGTCTATCAATTTGTACTAGTGTCCGAATATGTGGTAGTAGGTCATGTAGACCATATATATGGTATCGTCGATGATCTCAACCCTCCGCAGCAAGAGCATCTGCAACCTGATTTCCTTCTCTATAAATGTGAGAAACTGTATCTCTGTCCAATGATATGATATCTGTGATACGTCTGAGTATGCCTTGAATAGCCCGTAGTCCTTCTCCTCTAGTGATGAAGTAAATAACTATTATAAAATCAGACTCTACCCAAATCGCGAAAAATCCAAGTCCATGAGCTAGTAAAATTCCATCAAGAGTAGCCCGAAGCTCTGCCTCTAATATCAAGCATGGTCCATACGAAGCTAAGAACGCCCTAATACAGTGTCCTGCGTGGTCTCTGATGATGCCTTCCCCACTCACAAAACCATCATTGACGCATCCATCAGTATTGATCTTGACACTCCGACTGATGGAGTACGCTACCAAACTAGAATAGGGAGAGATAGGGAAGAGGGGATCCATAAAAATACCAAATATGGGTGCAAGAGTCAAATCCCCTCGCCAATGTACCACTCGAAGCAGTCCTTCCATATGGAGAAAAGATATCATACAATAAACCTTCCAAATGATACGTTTGGCTACAATGCGAATCCCCTTATGCTTCACATAATTCCTTGCGGTTCATAGGTACCAAAATATCAGTACAGGAATGACAATGCGAATGTATCTACAATGAACAAAGTGTTTAGAATACCTCAATCTCTGGAATCTCTGTCTGACTCCCTCTCCTGGACTCATATGTATCTGAAAAATATCCCCAAAATGCTGCCAAACATGATTGGAGATCCACTACCAGTGAAAATATGATTGATAGTCTCAGTTTCGAAACAACACTAACAACGAGAAGCCAACTGGCATTCAATCCTTCCCTGAATAACTACATCTACTGGAATGAGGTTCTGCCATAGTCTCTAGCAGAAGAATGAGACATTGATTGGGCAAAATGGAGCTCCATAGTAATCGGTATAAGCTGCCATACGAACTTGGTAGCGAATTTACCATCTGATGTATTTCTCCAAACAATTCGATCTGGGGCATTTGTACATAAAGGTATAGCACATATATACTCCACCATAAAAGAAGGGAGAACCAGTAATAAACGTCCAATATTCTACCCAACATCATCAAAACAATCCTGGACCTTCGCAGATGTGTGCTGTCGGTGTGGGAATAGGGATGCCAACGTGGTCTCATCCATCCAGCAATCATGCCAAAAGAAAATCTGACCTACACCAAGGTGCCATGCAATGTAAAGCTTAGTCCGGGGCCTAACTAATTTCAACCTTTTCCAGATAGGAGAAGCTGAATAAGTGATGAGTGTTCTACACGCATCATATTTATGTCACTAAATGTGTTATTTTGTTACCTTTGATATAGTTTTAGGGCGTTTTAATGTGTGTTTTGATGTTGTGATATAGATTGATGAAATTGAAGGAAATATGCAAAAGTTGATAAAATTGAAGAAATGAGCTAAGTTGCAAGAGATCCAAAGTTCGGAGACTAAAGTACAAATACTCAAAAGTTAAACCGAACCTCAAGATGAAGATTTGAGAGTGTTTGGAGTCAATTAGATGAAGATATAAGTCAAAGG
>CAIGRS010143926.1:2583-12790 GCA_903798395.1 Fraxinus floribunda
AGAGAGAGAGAGAGAGAGAGAGAGAGAGAGAGAGAGAGAGAGAGAGAGAGAGGTGAAGTTTAGGGTTTGAGAAGAAATTGGGGTTGGGGTTGGATGGGGTGGATTAGTTTATAATATTATTAATATTTAAAATTTTAATTATTATCTGATTTTTGAAAGAAAAACTTTGAATTGAGATCTTGAAAATACTTAGTCCCTGTAATTTTCACTATATTTTTTTGCTTACGTAATGCTTATCATTAATATAGTAAATGGTAATGGGTTGATTTTTCCAAAAATATCGAATATATCCGATAGTTACCAACAAACAATTACATCAAAAATGAGAAATAATAATACAATCTAAATTTGAAATTTACAACAAACACTTATTCTTCTTACTTTCTTTTCTTTCGATTTTTGGAGTTTTGGTAGAGGAAGCGTAGACTGTATAGCAATTATTTGAGAAATAATTATATTTGTTCTTTTATTAATTTATTTTTTAAGTTTAAAAAGATGAATTTCAAAATGAAAAAAAAAATTAAAAAATCTATTAGCGGGTTGGATCGGTTAAATGATAGGTTGGTTGCTTAAAACCGAAACCAATCCAGCCCAACTTTATAATGGTTAAAATTAACTGAACCAAATCGATTTTTTTTGTTCAAACCAACCCAACCCAAACCGACTAGACTCAAATTTGTTTTGTCGATTTCTCGATTTTTTTGCTCACCCCTAATTATACCATTTACAAATTAAGCATTTGTAACAAACTATTAAAATTATGGAAAATAAGTAGTAGAGACTATATTATTGCAAAATTAATCAAAAAGTAATAATTTTCAAATGATTATATATATTCTTTATTTGATAGGGGTTAAAATAAAATTTTTAACAATCTTGATAAAAGTTGATGAAATATATAGTTAAAAAATTGTGTAGCTTATGAAATATATTATTAAAATTAATTATTGATTTTCACTAGATTAAAGAAATATTAATGCTATTTAATCTCATTGGAGTTACAACTTCAATTTAGATTGCGTTAATGTAACATTAAATGATGTATGAAATTAAATAAGTCATTTAATTATACATTTCTTTTAACATATTATCTAATACCACCTAGATTGAAATTATAATCTCGTTGAGACTACGTAACGTTACTATTAAAGAAACGTATCTACCCAACCTTGTTTTGAGGTCGACTTATTCTCTTAATTGTATAAGGATATTCTACGTAAATATTATGTCCATTCAAAGTAATTAAAGCACAATCTAATGAAGCAGAAGTCAAACATCATGCATAAAATTAAAATTAGAAAGCAAGTTAGCAATATAATATTCTTCTTTTTCATAGATTCTTAAAATTCTAAATGAAAATCATTCTTCATTGTAATTCAAAATATATAATACAAAAGTTTAATTTGTAAAAATATTAAAATCGTAAATTTTCTAAAATGAGAATTTACTAAGTTCTTGTTTGACAATCATTTTTTTTCAACTCTTTTATTTTCATACTAATTTTCAATCACATTTACATTATTAAATATTTTGTACGTACTTTTTCTTACTCTTTAACTATACATTCTTCAAAAAATTACTATTCAAAACTCCATTTTTCAAAATAATGGTTGCAAACAAGGGTTGAATAAGTAAATTTATTCATAAATAAATAAAATAAATTCTAATATCCAAATCTCAGCTCAAGAGTCCAGTCTAGTCCACCTAAAATGGAGCTCATGCCAGGTGTCATTTGTTGGGTTGTGTGCCCATATAGCATAGTTTTCTTGATACAAAAAATAACAATATTCTTATATTAAATAGAATTATTTTTATTTTATTTATTTATTATTGAGCATGCGAATTAAAGTGTCTATGATCATTTGAGATAATATAAGTTGAGTACTTGCGTTGAGAAGTACAATGTGAAACAACTTATATTTTGATCATAAATACGTTATTCACTACTAATGTATTGGGGTTGACACCTTTTACTGGAAAGTTGTTGTGTTATCCGATTTACTATTTGAATTTGTGATTCGTTCTTATCAAAAGAATAGTTAAAGGTGATACTAGTACACTTGGAATGTAATGAACGAACCATGCGTCGAGTTTAATTCTATAGTATAACCGTTCGGAGAATTAAAGTCCACTTGACCATTGTATATATCATCTAAATCCCTTGACAGAGTTATGCATATCTTTTCGTGATTTTAATGGTTCTTTGATTCACTAATGGATGAGATCAATTTGATTGATCAAATATCTCAGTGAGTTGAGAACTTGAGAATGAGCGAATTAGAGAATATGAATTCATGTTGGGAACCGTCGCCTTGAAAAATATCTTTTCGTGATTTTAATGGTTCTTTGATTCATCAATGTGTAAGATCAATTTGATTGGTCAAACATCTGAATGAATCGGGAACTTAAGAATGAGCGAAGTATAGAACATGAATTTGTGTCGGGAATCATCATTTATTGCCCTAAAAATGGATAGAGTGGCTACTTAAATTTTTTTGTTGAACAGTTAAAATCTGAACTCAATGTTTAGTGACGGCTAAATTTCGGCATCTATGATTCGTTCACACGACCGTTGAGAAAAATAATACTTAAGTTAGTGAGAATAATTAGAGGGGTAAAATAGTTATTTATGCTCGTACCTAATTATATAATCTTGGAAGGGGATAAAATACATATATGACAAGTTAGAGGAAAGTATTACAGATTTATTGATTTTTGTGATCTTATATATTCCGAGAATTTAGTCTTTTGCCTTTACTGAAAAACAAAAAACAAAAACTAATAATTATATTGGGTGGTCTAAAGTCGACTAGACATAATCTAATTATTAGAGTTTGGATAATATATGTCCTATTAGGTCTCTGTGGTAACTCTATAAAGTAATTGTATTAATTATGGTAATTATAATAATTTTGGACTTAATTGTAATTACAATAAAATTTTGTACTTGTAATTATTATAAATGTTGTAAACTTAATTATAATTGTAATTGAAGTTCTAGGACTACACATGTAATTAAATGTAAACTAATTAGATTTGAATTTTAATTAAATCTTCTACTTGAATGTTAATTAAGACTCCTACTTGATATTAGAATTATTATTCTACATGGATTGAAACATCTTTATCTCTATACATAGAGATTATCCTACAATAATTATAATACATAATTTCATAGTGTTCAAATTTGGAGAAAGATAAAAGGTGAGAAAAATCAAATTTCTTATTGTCCAATCCAAAAATTAGTTTCTTGATTTAATTAGAAAAAGGTGCCCACCCATCGGTGTAATTTTGACTTTGTAGAATATCATAAAAGTCTTGGAGATTTGAATCATCAAGTTCTTGCAATTAAAAACTAGAAACTCGTGATTAAAAAAATTGAAAGTTCGTGATTCAGATCCAATTTTAGAATTGATAATCGAATTTAGGTAAAAATTCGAATAATTTATTCTTGATTATAACATACACGTGAACATCTAGACGATTGTTTATATAATTAAAGATTTTTTTAATTTCTAGATAATTTTGCTTCATCATTCCAACAACTGATATCAGAGTGATTTAGATCGTTCACGTGTTTGTTATTTTTGAATCTTGGTTGCATGTTCTAATCGAGTGTATCTAGGAATATTTTATGATTGAATGATTTTAAACTGTGATCCAATTATTTGTGGTAGCTTATGAAGTCGCTAAAGAAGTGACATGACTCAAAAAATTCCTAACAGACATCGAGGTGGTGCCTGCATCTACACAGGCCTTAACACTATACTGCGATAACCGTGTGGCAGTGGCAAATGTTAAAGAACCAAGGAGTCATCAAAAGGGTAAACATATCAAACGTAGAGGAGATGTGATTTTCAATAAAATTGCTACTAAGGAAACCTCGTGGATCCATTTACCAAAATTCTTTTGGCTAAGGTTTTCGATGGACATTTGCAAGGCACGGGATTAAAAGACATGACAAATATACTTTAGGGCAAGTGAGAGATTTGTTGGGTTGTGTGCCCATATAATATAATTTTGCAGATGTAAAAAATAAAAATATTCTATATTAAATAAAATTGTTTTTATTTTATTTATTGCATTTATTTATTACTGAGTATGCAAATTAAAATGCCTATGAGCACTTGTGATGATATAAGTTGGGTACTTGCGTTGAAAAGCACAATGGCACAACTTATATTTTGATCATAAATAATTTTTTCACTATCAATGCATAAGTGTTGGCAACTTGTACTGGAATTTCACCATTCGAGTTTGGGATTTGTCCTTATCACATAAATAGTTAAATGTGACACTAGTACACTTAGGAATGTATTGAACGCACCACGTGTCGAGTTTAATTTTATAGCATGACCGTGTGGAGAATTAAATTCCACTTTACCACTGTGTATTTCATCTAAATCCCTCGATAGAGTTATGCATATCTTTTTTGTGATTTTAATGGTTCTGTGATTTATTAATGAATGAGATCAATTTTATTAGTCAAATATGTGAATGAGTTGGGAACTTGAGAATGAGCAAAGTAGAGAACATGAATTCATGTCGGGAACCGTCGTCCTAAAAAATGGGAAAAGTGACATTTTAAGTATTTTTTATTGAACGGTTAAAATTTGAGTTCAGTACTTAGCGAAGGCTAAATTTCAATATCTGTGATTTGATCACACGACCGTTGAAAAAAATAGTACATAAGTTAGTGAGAATAATTAGAGGGGTAAAATGGGCATTTATGCTCATACCTAATTATCGAATCTCGGATGTGGATAAAATACATATACAACAAGTCAGTGGAAAATATTACAAATTTATTGGCTTCTGTGATCTTATATATTTCGAGAGTTCGACATTTTGCCTTTAGTGGAAAAAACAAAGACTAATAATTAGATTGGATAGTCTAAGATCGATTAGACATGATCTAATTATTAGAGTTTGGATAATTTATGTCCGATTAGGTCCTCGTGCTAGCTCTATAAGTAATTGAACTTAATCACGGTAATTATAATAGTTTTGGACTTAATTGTAATTACAATTAAGTTTTGTGCTTACTTGTAATTAATATAAGTTGTAAATTTAATTGTAATTGTAATTGAAGTTCTAGAACTAAACACGTAATCAGATGTAAACTAATTGAATTTTGATTTTAATTAAAACTCATACTCTGAATTTAATTAAGATTCATTTTTGATATTTAAAAGAAAATGTGCTCATCCACGAGTGTAGTCTTGACTTTGGAGAATACCATAGCAAATTTGAATGTTTGAAGTATCAACCTCTTGCAATTAAAAGCTGGAAGCTCGTGATCCAAAAAAGTTGAAAGTTCATGATTCAGGTCTAGTTCTAAAATTCATCATCAAATTTAGGTAAAAATCCAAATTCTAATTCTTGATATAACATACACGTGAACATTCAGACGGTCTTTTTTATTGAATTATTATTTTTTAATTTCTTAATAATTTCCCTTCAGCATTCCAACATCATCACATGAAGAAAAGAGGGAATAAAAAATTAATCGAGCCCGTGTCCTTAACAGAATAAAACCAAGAGATATCCTCTTTAAAAAAGAATATTCCCAACTCTACCGCTCGCATATTCTCTCTCCTCCATTACCGTTACATCAAGCCCCTGCCCCCTCTCTTTTTACTTATTTCCTCTTCACACTTTACTCTCCAAAACCATAACTTTAATCAGTTCATTTTCTTTTTTTCAATCAAACCCATAATTTTCTGATTTTGTGTTCTCAACCTAACCCATAATTTCAATTTTGCTGAATTTTTCAGTTTTTGGGTTTTTAATCGGTATGAAGTTTGGCAAGAGTTTGAGCAATCAAATTGATGAGACGTTGCCAGAGTGGAGGGACAAGTTCTTGTCGTACAAGGAGCTGAAAAAGAAGCTCAAGCTGATCGAGCCGAAGGGGCCGTCCTCTTCGTCTGGGGAAGAGGGGAGGGCCAAGAAGAAGCAGAAAATGGACAGTGAATTGGCCGACGGAAGGGAGGCTATGACGGAGGCGGAGGCAAATTTTGTCGAGTTATTGGAGGATGAACTTGAGAAATTCAACGCTTTCTTTGTTGAGAAAGAAGAAGAGTGCATCATCACATTAAAGGTAATTCTGCTATTATGCTATAAGCATATTCTATTATACCTTTAATTATGCCCTGCTACTTTTTTTGATCGAATAGTTCGTATTCTTTTGAGGTGCTTTGTTTGTCAAAGAATTTTTACTTGTTTATTACTACTCTTTTGGAGTTGAGCTCTTTGTCCCTTTGAAGAATATTTGCAACTTGACAATTTACTATTTCAACTTTTTGACCACAATTTAATTAGGAATTCTTTATAGGATCCCGGATCCGGCTTTTGTGATCTGAAAGAAGGCCAAGTCATTAACTTGTGGCTCATATGAGCAGTTCAACTCGTGGTTCAATATGAAATCAGAACTTGCAAATATATTTAGGATGTGTTTGATTGCAAGCATGGAACTTGCTTGGAAAGAAATTGTCCAAGAACTTATTTGCATGGAAATTGTCCATTTGACTGACTTAATTTTTAGCCTAGAAAATGTTGTAATTTTTCATTAAGTTGAGTTACTGGGAAATGTGAATTGCCTAGAAAATAAAAACCTACCCCCATAAAAAAAAATGATTTTCTTGTTTTCAAGAAAACATGGTTAGATGACCAATTTTTGGAAAATATTTTCCATGTAAAGTAGGAAGTTGGATGGAAAAATGACATTTTCCATGAAAAATAAAGCCAATTGAGGTTGCCCATTAGTGAAAATATTTTGCACCAATTAGGGCTTTATTGGTTGCTTGTTGAGGTAAAAGATTTAAATAAATGAATATATTGGGGCGCTTAAATCTTTAGTTGAAGTGGTTGAAGAGGGATCGTTGATGCACAAATATAAAAGCAATATCGCTGAGCTACTAAAATTATGTCCAAAAAATACCAGTTATTGAGATGTAGGATGCAATAGAATGACATCCTTTTCCTTTCACCTGATTGTTATCATTTTTTAAGCAGCATGTTTCAGTATGATAAAACTTTTGCTAGTTTTAAGTCATTTTATGACATTTAATTTGTTGTGTACATCTCAGCCACAATGATGTGAGCATAATGACAAATGGTAGAGTATTATGTGATACTATGTAATCCATTACGTAAATCTTGATATACATATAGCAAGATTCTTCTACTAGGATTTTGCTACTTGTACATAAAAAATTTACATAATGAACTCCATAATATAATTTGGAGGAAAAAGATGAAAAAGTTGATTTTGTTTTAAACTGACAAATGATAGAGTGTCATATGACAATAATAACATTTGTAAATTCTAATGTACGTGTAGCAAATCCATTCCACCATATGTTTAGTAGGATATTATCATCATTGTGATTTTAGCGTTTTAAGGCATGTTTCTGGATTTTATTGGATGAATTTATTAAGAAATTGTATCTTCCTCTCCTGTCTAATACTGCATGCCCAAAGTGCTCTTATTAATTTGCAATTAGATGCTTTACTATAAATTGGTGGTGAATATTTGGTTTTGGTATTGAACTTATATATTTCACATTATTTTGTGTAAAGGAATTGCAAGATCGGGTGGCTAAGGCCGATGATCAGAATGATGAGATGATTAAAATACGGAAAGAAATTGTCGACTTCCATGGGGAGATGGTTTTACTGGAGAATTACAGTGCTCTTAATTATACAGGTAATAAAACCTTGGCATCTTGTTCTCTTAGCTCTTGAATCTAATTGCTTTTATTTTTGTTTTTTGCACTGATGATGGCTTTAGAACTATGAATTCCTCGACTTTTTGGCAATAAAATAATTGGGTCATAATATGAACAAATCTAAACTTCCTTAACATGCTTCTGTCTATTGTTCTAAAATTCCTCGTGGCAAAGGTCAGAATAACAACAGTGCTTCATAGAGACCAAAGTTCTAATCTTTTTCATTTCAATGTGCTGGAGAGAAGTGGGTCGATAAATAAGGCCGATACCAGCCTTTTGGTGGAAAATTTATTCATGGAGATTTGGTGCAATGCTCGAACTGTAGTATACATGATGCCTTTCAAATGAATTTTTTTTTTTTTTTTTGGGTAACCTCTAAGACGAAACATCACTAAGATATAGTTTTAATCAACACGTGTTTAACAGGACTGGCAAAAATATTGAAGAAGTATGACAAAAGAACTGGTGCTCTTCTTCGCCTGCCCTTTATACAGAAGGTTGTCCAACAGCCATTTTTCACCACTGACTTGCTGTACAAGCTCGTGAAGGAGTGTGAGACAATGCTTGACCATCTGTTCCCAGTGAACAAGCCCCCAACAAAAACTGAGGCACCTAATGGAGATGAACCCTCGACCAGTTCCACAACCGACAATGAAGTTCAGGTTAAAGGCCCGAAGGAACTTGCTGAGATTGAGTTCATGGAGAGCCTGCACATGAAAAGTACTATATCTGCATTACGAGTTTTGAAAGAGATTCGTAGTGGAAGCTCAACTGTTAGTGTGTTTTCATTGCCACCATTGCAGCTCGGTGGATTAGAGGATGCTTGGAATAAAGTCCCTGCGGTAGAACAAGTTGCTGAATAGTCGAATTATATGGAGGATGGTAGGACCTGATATTGCCACCGTGTAATATGAATTTTGATCCCTATAGATTTCTCTTCTCGTGCATTTGCTATGCATGTTGTACTCTCCTAACACGTAAAATGCATAAATTGAATCTCAAATAGTTGATAGTTTCTATAATCGTGTGTAAGATTCTGATGGCACAAAGTCAATTTCACCTGTTCTACTTTTATAGTTTCCCCTTTCCATTGTAATATTTCTTGTTATACTTGAATCAATTTTGTAAGGACGCTTTGTGTGATTTGTTGGCACTTTTTATTTTTTAAGATTAAGATCCATTATACTGCATGACGGAGACTCACAGACAATAAGCATCAGTTTGACGCTCTATATTTCACCAAATTTATTTTCTGCAACAGTATAATGGGCTCACATCTTCAGTATGATGTATTCATGTCAACAAGAAGAAAGAATTGTTTATTAATTTTATGATATGTTTCTTTCCAATATTGCCCTTAAATAAATGCCTAGTTTACCAATCGAAATTGGGGAGAAAGATTGAAGGGCAAATAAGTAAATTTTCATGACAAATTGAGGACATCTAAGTAAATTTAGACGGGTGGATTTTTAAACTTTGTGTCACATCTCTTAGTATCCATTAATGTTTTTACCCGTCGCAAGAATTAAATTTGGTGAAATAAAGAGCGTCAAATAGACGCTAAGTGGGATCTTAGTCCTACTCTTCGTATCTTTCAAAATGCGACGAGGGGGGACCACATCTTCCATCGAAGGTTTCGACAAATAGAAGGTAGAAATAGTAAACAACGAGCTTCCCATTTGTCATCACCACATTAAGGAGATGGCTACTTGGTAGAAGTATTTTATTTTTGAAGGTATATATTTTGTGAGAAATATCTATTTTTTGAGAATGTGGGATTAGAAAATGGATTCAAGTATGGTTGAACAACAAAATCGTCAAATCGTAATAATCGAATCGAAATCCCTTTTTCAAAATTGTTGGTTTGGTTTACGTGGATTCGTCAACGTTTTGATTTTGAACCTCTTTGAAATGGTTCGGTTCATATTTCAATTTTTGTAAATCGTTTCAAAATGTCAAAAATGTTTGCAAAAATAAATTTGAAATTAAATTAACTTAAACATTATTCGACCCAATTAAAACAAGACATCCTAATTAAAATGATACGTTGATATTAGAACCAACTCAATTAACACCAATACCCAACTCAATTAAATTTAATACCTAATTAGACAATTACACATCCCACCAATACGCAGTGGTTTAAATAACTTTGATCTTTTCTATTCATTTTCATTTTATTAGTTGCTTTATACCATTTAATTATAATTATAAGTAATATGTCGTATTCTTATCTTTATGTAGAGAATGAATCATATGTTACAATTTGAAATGTTGCGAAAATTAGTATCGACTAAGGGATTAAAACTAAAATGTTTCTATCATTTTGTTGCATGGTAAGTGTAGAACTTTCGCTTGTAATATTCGTATTGATACTAATATTTATATTTTAATGTGATAATTAAGATTAATATTTATTATTTAACTTGTTCGATGTACATTTTTTTTTATTAAACCGTGATTTTAAAACGAACCAA
>CAIGRS010143941.1:0-15759 GCA_903798395.1 Fraxinus floribunda
CAAAAGACACAGTTGCCACCACTATAGACAAAATCAAGAAAATTCACAATTCGCTTCAAAGTGCAATTAACCCAACAAATTGCAAACCAAATAAGCAATCCAAAAATCACCTGAATCACCGAAATTTCGTCCCCGGAGACAGAACTAAAGGTTCATAATTTCCAGTGCATTCAAATAGACGAAAAGACTCCAACTTGGATCGTCCAAAGTCATTTTCCTTTTCCTTTTCTTTTTTCACTTCTTCTGAATTTTCTTCAACCTCTGCGAAAGGACTCAATCACAATTCTTAGTCACACAAATTAGCAAGTTCACAATTATCTTCATCTCAATCACAATTCACAGTCACACAAATTAGAAATCCCTATCACACAGATTAGGGATTGCATTCGCTAGGTCCATTAAAATTATCAATATTCTATGGAAAAAATACAGATTGGTGGGTGTTCGAGGAGAATGTGATTTTTTTCGAAAATAGGTCGTCAGAAGCAGAGAAGATAGAAGCTGCAATAGAATGTCTAGATTACAAAATCATGGGAGTGGTTTTAGTTGGTAGATTGACGTCAGTTTGTGTGAATTTGGCAAAAATTGAAGTGTTTGATGTTGGATCAATTTCGTATGAAAGAGGTCTTCACTAGTGAAGAATTTCTAGTTTGGAAGCGTGGGAAATTGGGGACATTGGTGAAAGAAAAGTGGTATCAAAGGTAGGTGTCTCCATCGTTGTCTCTTGAGGAGAAAGAGAAGTCAGAGATGGTAGGGGAAGGGTCACTATTAATTGACTGCAAGTGGATAATGTACTCACACCAACACTCTCCCTCAAGGTGATGCATACATGTCTCTGATGTCCAGATTGTCTATAAGTTTTAGAAGTCCTTGCTAGAAACGAATGTTTGCCAACTGGTCTTCTATTCGGTCCACCTCCATGTGTTTGGTATGGTCATGTTGAACAGGTTGTGAGAGATGATGATAGCAGCTTTGTTGTCACAGTAAAAGTCCATTCTAAATGTAGGGCCGAAACTAATCTCAGTTAGTAGTTTTTTAGCTAAAAAAGCTTGCATAGTCCCTTAGCCATCCCACTATGCTCAACTTCAACGTTTGATAATGTCTCTACTTTCTATTTCTTGCTTCTCCATGTAACGAGATTCCCACCTACAAACATGAAGTAGCCCGAAGTGGATTTCTTTAATTACTTGATATTACTTGCCCAATCCGCTTCTATATAACCTTAAACATTTAGTTGATTATTCTTTAAAAACATGAGTCCCTATTCAAGTAATGATTTTAGGTAACGCAGTATCCTGATTACCACGTCCATATGATCCTCATGTGGACCGTGCATAAATTGGTTTAATACAATCACAATATTAGGACGGGTATGAGAGAGGTAGATAAGCATTCTCACTAGTCTTTAGTACCTTCGTTTGTCTTTGGAACCTGGTAAGATACTCATCGAGCTTGAGATATTGAATAATCAAAGTGTCTGCGGGTTTACATTCCAACAATCTCACCTCTGATAGGAAGTCTAGCACATATTTCCATTGGGAAAGGAATATCCCTCGTCTTGATCTTGCAAATTCAATTCCTAGGAAATATTTCGGACCTCCTAGACTCTTCATCTTGAATTCAGTTGCCAATTGCTTCTAAAGTGTGGATATCTATTCTACATCTCTTAGTTATAGATAGATCTCGTAGTCACAACTTCACATCACTATAAGCAGGGATTCTCCTATTTCTTTGATTAATTTAACCGTTAAGACTAAATGAAGTTACTTGCCTTGCATTAGAGTTATAGTTCCATCAACCGAGTGTCTAGGGCTAATCAATGCATTCTATACACGAGTGCGTGTATATTATCACTACTCCACAATAGCAAATAAATTTTTTTTTGGTGACATCATTTATTTGCTTTCTATATAACCCTTGTAGCGAGCTTTAGGTCGATGACTCCCAAGTCAGATTACCATAGGACACCAGATTTTAAACTCTTGTAGGCTTAATCACTTGAGTTATACAGGCTCGAAATGATGTCTTCCTTTATTCACTGATTAGTGCAATGTCCCTTTTTTTTTCTAGACACTCAGTCTCTAAAACTAAACTTTAACTTAAGACTTTTACCTTGTTTTTGTCTCATTGGTCTAATCCAATCTACACAATACAATTTCACACACGGAATCCCTACTCATCTCAATGTTCCCTGTAATAGCTAAATCATCTACACACTTCTAAAACAATGGTTTATCAACAAATGTAGCAGATGTTTTCAGGGTTTACCTATCATGTTCTGTTCTATTATGATTTATACACATCATCAATAGCTTCGCATGCTAAACACAAGTATTGTGCGCAAAAATGTCAAAGTTCCACATAGATACGTAATGGTCAATCTAACATGCACACCTTTCACTATTCATAAGTATACTAGCTCCAATAATCTCATCATTTCTGGCAAGGCCATTAAACCCACACAAGCACACAAAACAAGAAAAATAAATGTTTAATTTTTTTTAACTCAGCAAATGACGAAAGTAGAATGATGACACCCCCAAACTTATAACACACATTGCCCTAAATGTGGAATGACCGTAAATAAACAAAAACAAAAGAAACAAAATTGCAGAATAACAAAAATACATGCAAGAAAAAGAAGGAAAACGGGGTGTAGATGATTCATCTGATCAGCACGGAGGTGGCGGATGGAATTCTGGTGCGGGTTCGTGACCAACTGATGGTGGTGGGAGACGGGCGAGCAATTGTCTCATCAACTCGGTTTGCTAGGCGAGCTCCAAGCGCATGTCCCGGACATCAGGCTCAATACGTCTCAATCTATCCCATGATTCATGCACACATAGCTGAATCCCATTAACCCTGCCCACATATGTATTTAGCCTCCCATTCATTATCTCCACCTCTCGTCGGGTAGCCGTGGACTCTCTACTAGCAGTATAGGCTAAATTACGGGTGGCATACATATCATCACGAAGAGTGTGGATAGTGTCAGCCAGAACACCTAATGTCTATCCCTGGCCCTCAATGTCCCTACCTGTGCTAGTCATCATGGCAAACAGCTGACGGAGCAGCTATGTGTCAACCTCCAACGGAGCCTATGTTGGTGGTATTTCGGGCATCTCTGCATCCTGCTCATCGACAGCCTACTACTGTCCCAAATGCTCTCTCTCATGTTTCTTCCTATACCGTACTCGAGCACGGTCCTGAGCTTCTAGAGTGGTTTGTTTAATGAAGGGACTTGGCTTCTCAAGAAGCTCTCCCGATGGGATAGTAATGCCCGCCTGTAAGCAAATACCACTGATGAGACTCAAAAAAATTAATGAGGGATGCTTGTCCCCTTAACCTCCTTGAGAAAGGATTTGATCATAAACGAATGTAGCCAAATCAATCTTCTGTCCTCTTACCAAATGAAAGATCAGACCCGCCATGGAGTCAGTGAAGGTAGTCCGGTGTGAAGTGGGCTCTATATTATGGTAAATGAATAACCATAAGATGACGATCGATGGAATGAGCTCGATATAATGACAGACAGAGGTCTACAAAGGCCATGCATTTGCTCATCCAAAAAAACTTCAACGATGGTAGGCCAATGAAAATTATCGAGAATTGGAGTGATGTTATCCCATGTAAGCTCATAGAAGTCCTGAATAACTTCTGGTGTAAACATAACCTATCATTCCCTTACCTAAGTTTGATGTTCATCAGCCTCGGAAGTTGATGTCGGCATTGAGATTTGCGAAGAACTCATGGACCAAACTCTTATACACTGAATTAGGTCGAGAGATGACTTTGTCCCAACCACAGTTGTGGACCAAAGTGGTAAGTTCGAATCCGGGAAAATCCTCCAAAAGGACAGGTTATTTAGGCTGAAGGGCCCAATGGCTGATGATCTTTGAGTATTTGGTACGGGCCTATTGAGTCAAGAAACGGCGAATGCCCCCTTTCGGTGCTCGTGTGCGTGCCGTGCCCAAGGTGCTAGCCACATTCTCTTTGCCTCTAGATGTTCACTTTTGCAGCATCCCTCAAAATAAAACAAAACATGTAAGGCAAGGCTTAAGCAAGAATAGGACCAATTTGAAGCACATGGAACGAACAAGCACAAAGTCAGGTTACCAAAAGTAAAAGAAATACATCATGTGTGATGAATATGGCCAATATGTACGTGCATAAGACAATGCATAAAAATGAGGTAACAAGGCAAAGCACACTGAGCATGGAGGAACATATAGAAGTAGGGCATGAGACAACGACTCAACAAAGTGACAACCAACCCTAAAATAAAGTCGAAGTATGTGAGGGAAGCAACAAAAATATGGTCAACCAGGGACCTTCGTCCCTTGACACCGGTATGAAACATTGAAATTTTTCCAAGCACCCTCTAGGCATATAAAAGAGTGTGGTATAGTCTACCACATATCACAATTTCACAGCAAACGGATGTCGATTAAATTTGAGATGAGCTTTTCAATTTCTATGATAAAACTAAAACTAGCGTGCAAATTAAATTAAAATTACGACTTCAATGCAAAAATGACGTTTCAATGCAAAATATTTGAATGAAATTAATGTATGAAAAAGCGCACTAAGATCCCAAATCACCAAGCAAATTTCCATGTTAACCCCTATTTTACAATTTATAACATGATGAATTGGTTGAAGAATCGATGTTTCTAACTTATTCAACAATCTCTTTCGAGAAGAATTGAACCTATTCTAGCATACCATTTGACTATATTTCTATGACAAATGTAATATACAAGAATGCATGACGTTTTGTAAACACTTAGAGATTCATGTAAAGCATAGTGATATATTTATATCCCCTATTGAACCCTACGATGATTTATACCTTGTAGAGTCCCTTTTCCTTCTTTCGAATGCATAAAATGGATCACACAAACTCACATAATCATATGCATTTAACTATATAGGCAAGAAAGTGTATATAACTCATTCAATATCCATCAATCGTGTTTGAATTTCAAATTGCAAAATAGAAATTAAAAGATCACGATGCAAGGTTCATCGTTCACCTAGAACGTAAAAAGGCTAGCCTAACATGGATAAAATAAAAGAATAATAAAAGGAGGTGAAAAACCTTGTTCTTTCATTCTTCTTGGCTTTCCAATGTGTTTTTTCTCTCAAAGAATGTATCAACCTAGTTTCTAGATGGTATTTAGCTTTTATAGTTGTCCTAAAATCATTACCATACAAGTTGAAGTCGGATAAGGAAACTTGGCATTCTTCCCCTTTTTCCTCTACGCGACCGCATAGAAGATGTGATCGCATAGATCAACAGCTTTTCCTCCATTTACTCTCTGATGGCCACTATACGGTCGCATACATAGTAATACTATGCGGCCGCATAGTGTTAAAATCTTTTGAACTCATGCAATTTGATCTCCAACTCCCATTTATGTGTTATTTTGATCCCTTTTCCATTTTCCTCATTCCAATGCATAATTCCACTTTCTCCTTTGAACCATCTTTTAGATATTTGTATGTTAGTCCCTGAACTTTCATTTTCCTCTATTTTAGTCATTTTTCGCTCGTTTTTGCATACATTCCCTTCCATCCATCAATGCGGGCCTATAAACAAAATTTGTATCGAATTAAGCCATATTCAATCATTTAAGTCAACAATTAGTCAAATAATATTGCTAAATACATGTTAGAAAATGCACTTATCAGTTACCTAGTTAAAGGTCATTTCATATTTAAGCTCACTCTACCACGCCGATGACAACTATCCTAAATCTCATACACGCGGTCAACACTCACTCACAAGAGTTTAGAGTGTGCAGTGCACACAATACTGAAGCAACCTATACCAAATGTTCCAAACAAGTTTTAAACTAAGTTAATAGAAATTTTAGTCAGCATTCATTCACTTTACTAGTACTCAGTCACAAGATAACATGTTCAATCACGTCAAAGCGTTACAACATTAAAAACTTTTTTCCTTTTATTTTTTTGTTTATTAAAAATGACATTAAAGAAAAAATTAGAGTGCATGCATGAATTAATATGTAGACACCATGAACTTATAGATGCATACACCTAAAGATCTACTCGATAAGGTACACCAACAATGTTAGCTTTAACAGCAACGTGAGCTACATCACAATCCAATTCATCATTTTGATCTATGATCAGTTCACTACTTTTAACTCAAACCTTCTTAGAAGAAGAGGTAATCTGAGTCAAGCAAGTCATCATTTCAGTCAAGTAACTGACTTGATTAGTTAACAACCTAACTTGAATAGTGATGTCTAGTTTGTTGTTCTTAACCAAGACCATGTGTGACGTAACACACCATAGTTGTAACACTTGGGAATTAGCACAAGAGTTGAGTAGCCATATGTTACACATACGATCTCTATCCTAAGAAATCCTTCTTCTTGGGTTTAGTGACTCCCAAACCTTTTAGTCTTCAAAAAGTCAGGTATAAATATGGTTTTAGAAATGGTAGGGATGTGTGAACTTGTTTCATTAAAGCTTAAACCTTCCTTACTTCCAGCTAGTTTGTTCAATCCTAATATGTTATTAAGTTTCTTAGATCCACTAGAAAAAGAGTGAAGTTGTGCGTTGGATTTCTCGAGTTCACTCACAAGAATCTTAACTCTATTTTCTAGGAACTCCTTCTCAGCCTTCTACTCATTCACACAACTAGTTGACTCCTCAAGTTTGGCCTCTAGTATCTCTGTTTCTAACTCAAAATCATGTCATTTCTTGAAGGCCAGCCTATTTAGCTTCTTCGATTTAAGACTCTCTTCTAACGATATATCATATGCCTTTTAGATATCACCTACATCTTATGATTCTTCCCGTGAAGAGTATCCTAAATTTCTTCATCACCCTCTAAGTGTTCACTCTTAACTACAGAAGTAAAAGCCATATAATTCAAACCTTCCTCGAAATCAAAATTCTCACTTTGGTTGAATTCATCATTAGTGAAAGTGACATTCATAGCTTTGCCTAGGATTTTCTTATAACTTGGGAACACAGCTTTAAAATGTTCAAATTACTGAAACTTACGACACCTAACAGATTGAGACATCTTCTTCGTATCCCTAGGATCTTTCTTCTCTCTTTAATCATTCCTCTATTTGCTAGAATCACCTTTAAACTTCACAGAAAGTCTCTTATCGTTCTTGAATTTTTTTTTTTTTAACTTCTTATCAAATTAAACTATCTCCTCATTTTTTGGAGTGTTATTATCAGTCATATCGCCAGTGTCTTCCTTAAAAAATGTTGAGAGTTAAAGACTTGTTTTTCTTAGACTAAGGTAGGCTAATATCATAGTTTTAGAGAGACCTTACAAATTCTTCTACCACAACTGCATTTAAGTCTTTGCTTTCCTTAGCCGTTGTAACCTTCTATCTAAGCCTTACAAGTTGAAATCTTATAACTTTTCTGAAAATTTTGGTCTCTGAAATTTGTTCCCTAGCTTGAAACTACAATTTACTATATCTTTCAAGTTCGCATAGAACTCATCAAATGATTCAGCATCTTTCATTCTAATTTCCTTAAATCTAGTGGTCAACATATGTAGCTTAGTGTTTTTCATGATCTTAGTTTCCTCATTCGTAGTTTCTAATATGTCCCAAGCTTCCTTTGCAATCTCATTCATAGATACACGTTTAAACTCTTCAGATGATATAGTCATGAAATGGAATGTACTCCCTTATTATTCTAGTTACACTCAGCTAATAGATCCTAAAAGCGATTATTTGCTATACCATGTTTTGGCCGATCCATCTAAGGTTAAGTGGAATCCTTGGCACTTTAGTAAGGGGTTTGCTTTTTTCAACTTCATTTGTGTCATGCATTCACACAAATTAACTTTTCTCTTCATGTTCTCCTTCCAAATTCTCTGTTTAGAAGATTACTTCTTTGAATTTCTTTGTGAAATCTAAACACCGTGTGTGTTTGTGCAAAGAGAAATAATATGATTGCATATGACTTCCTTTAATCAATATGGAAATGCTTTAGGATCCAGTTAGGGTTTGTGTGGTCAAATAGACAAGTACAATTTTGAGCCTTAGTCCCTTTTTGATATTCACTTCACTTTGATGCCTTTGGAAGTGTATTTGTAAACCGAAAGGAGGAAACCTGTTTTCTAATAGCATTTTGCTGTTACTTCTGAGTATAGTGTAAATCTTCGTTGGATAGTTTGTATAACTACACTTTATGATTTAATTAAGAAAAAATATATTAAAACTTATTAATTTTTAATTTTTATCCATCTCTTTATTTATTTTATTCATGTGCGTGAAGCATATTTTTCTTCAAGTTGTTGTCATCATTCTTAAGTTTGTTGGTGATGATTGTATTCTAATATTTGAATTAGAGTCAATTTGACAAAATACACGTTATGATGGAATTCTATTTGGTTGACATATAATGTTTAAATTGTGTTCGTATAATCCTGACCTGAACAAAATATCTTTTGGGGTATCAGCTCATAAAATGTCATTTTTAATGATGTTCTGCAAACCATGAATTTGTAAAATTCGCTACTCTGGGATTAAAAATTAAAAGGGCTTCAATAGTTCAATTTTCTACTAAAAAGGCCATCAAACTTTTAGAAATAATAGTCAATCTTTCCTGTTTCAGTTTGATTTTTAGTGAGACATAAAGATTGCTGTTGTTTTAAGCACATAATTTCAAATTTCTTTTCAATAAGAAACTAAATAAATTGAATTTTTTTTGGTCAAATTAATATTTTTTCTATTAATCTAAAGGATATAGTTCCTTAGAGTATCTCCAAGAGACTCTATAAATATGATATGCTCTCTATTTTAAAGAGTCAACATTTAAAATCATGCTCCAAGAAACTCTTTAAATTAACATTTTAATTTAGAGAGTAAGTTTGGCTATCCAAATTTGGAGATCGAAACACACTCTCTATAATTAAATGCATTAAAAAAGTTTCAATTTTCAATGTAGGAAATCAATAAATAATATAAAGAAAAGCTAGTTAAAATAAAAGATATATAAAAATAATAAATATTTGTTGGGAGTAGTAAAATTAAGTGTTAAATATAAAGAGCTTGTTGGAGTACTTCAAAATTTTAACTCTTTAAATTTATAGATGCTCTCCAAATGGTAGAATATACTCTTTAAAAATAGAGAGCCTCTTGGAGATGCTCTTAATATATGTACCCAATTTAAATTTTAAAAAAGTCACATACATTTGATTTTACGTGTATAAAAAATAAATGTGATACTTCAAACAATTTTGTTGAGAATATTAATTTTTATATATTGTTTTCTCGCATAAAGATACATTGAAGGGGCCGATGAGGTATAAGGTGTTTAAAAATAACCTTGTCTCATCAATTTGACCCAGTGAATGTGGTTCTAATGCATCTAATATGGATCAAATGGAATATTCTTTAAAGAATCCTAACCTTTCATATATTAACTCGGAATGTTGAAAGATCCTTTTGTTATGTTTTTAATGTAATTAGCGAATATGTGAACAAAAAGGACTAGATTTAATGTGTTGTAAATAGGTTCGAGAATGGAAAGAAAGAAAAAATGACGCCACAATTTTGCTAGACTGTCGCCATGACTTTGCTTGAGCGGTAGAAACAGAAACATTTTCGCTAGCATGTCGTCCAACTTTCACTCGAGTGATAGTGTCATCCAGAGAATTCTAATTCACGTTTTAAGGCTTTTTATCCTGCCCTTCAATCCTAAACCTATAGTATAAATACCAGCATGCCTCTGAACTATTTTTTCAAGGTTGAACATTAAGATAACACTACTGCTTCTTATCTACTTCATCAAATTCATCCATAGCTTTCAACTGTCGTTGTTCGATTTGTTCTGATGGTGAGAACAGCAAACCCTCTTAATTCAAATACCAAACTGCTTACTTCTTAACATTGTCAGAGTTTTGAAGATCAAGGGAAGGTAACTGGAGTTTCAGTTGTTGTTGGAGAATGCAAAGTTCTTCGTTGAGCAACAGGAGATAGATGAATCCACAAAATTGGGAGTTGGTGCAGGAGCACGCAATCCAATAGGGCTTTGAAAACTATAACTCGAAGTTGGTATAGGAGCACACAATCTAGGATGGCTGTGGGAATTGCAGTTAGGAAGTCGAAAAGTATTAGTGATAGTCGTGTCGGCGGACTATAATTTATAATTCATTTATAGTGGATTGTTGACTAGTAAAGTACCCGAAGTTTTTACCCAATTGGGATTTCTCCATGATTATTCTGATTGTTTATTTATTGCTTTCATATAATTGAGGCAATCCAACTTAGGAAAATTGACTTGATTGATTAATCTATTAGAGATAATTAATAGAGACTTGTTGCTAGTTAATTTTTAATTCTGCATAATCACCTATTACACATAGCAAGCTCTTATGACTTGTTGCTAGTTAATTATTGATTTTTTAATTCCGCATAATCACATATTCAACCCCCCTCTAAGTGTAATATGGGTCGAACTTCGTATTTTCACCTTTGATTCATATTCATGGACTTTTTAATCATCTCTAACTTCAAATATTATTCCCATAGTATCCCCACATTTTAGCATCCAAAGTGTAGAGAAGCTCCCGAATCAACAACATAATCCCCAATAAGAAGACGAAGGATAAAACCACTTTGTTGTGGAAAAATAATGCGCGACAGCAATGAACTCAATTTAGTGTTCAAAAGCTTGGTGATAAGTTTATTGAACACCATACATAGACTAATAGGTCCGAAATTTGTGCATTTACAGGCATTATCCCTCCTTAGGAGCAAGATAATAGAGGTAGCCGCGAAACCACGAGGCAGATGACCACCTTCAAAGAAATCAGTAACTCTCCTGTACACATTATCCTGTATAATATCCCAAAACTGCTGGAACAATAAGGACGAGAATCCATCAGTGCTTGCAACATTATCAACTTAATACTAAAATTGCCTCTCGTACCTCATGAATCGAAAGAGGGATGGTTTAGTGCCATATAATCTACCTTCGTTAGTAGATTGGGAATGATATCTGGGGGGATGGGATCCAAAGTCCATAAAGGAGTAGATAATATCCGACATTTTGCATCCAAAAGCCCTTCTCGTTGGATGAGGCTCGTTTCCAACCTACGTGTGCATGATGCATTAAATTATGACTCTCCAATGTAGGGTCACTCTCATTATCAATGTCTACCTGGTCAACCCTCTCCTCATCATCCTTCACTCATTGGAATACATCACCGAATATACGTCAATTCTACCAACACAGTCCATGTTTCAACCTGAAGAACATCTCCAGAGAATTGTCATCCTCATAAGATGAGTGGGGAGTGACAACTTTTGAGAGACGAAGGCTAAAAAATCATGGTGCTTGGTCTGAAAGTTGAAGAATCAAAATGCCATGGGCCTTGAATAATCACCAGAAGTCCTCCAATCTCTTCATAATCCAGCCATTGATCCAAATCTGACTCCCTGAGAAACCAACATCCTCTTGCCCACAATCTAACATTATATCAGAGAAAGTAGTACTACTTCGATCACTAGTGTTGTAACCAGTGTACTCACCATTGTGTGCAATAATGTTAAATTCTCTCTAGACTAACCAAGGATCATCGCTAGTAAGGAAAATGTGGTAAAGAAGATGGGGCGTGCAAGTCTAGGCTCTTTAACTCTAATGTAAAGGAAATGGGGTGGTCATCAAGAACAGTTTTATAGTCCCTAGGTTCCAAAACATTCATGTTAAGATTCAACTCATTCTAAACTTTATTGTTGAAACGTAGATAGCATCGACTAACTGCAAACCTTTTCTAAAGAACAAAGGGCTCTAAATGACCAAAGGATACACCTGATGAAGCTGACTAAGTCTCTTCAAATGTCACCTACACTCCCACATTCCATATGATAACACTCATAAGAACGTGGAATGTGATGAGGTATTATGTGACTGACACCTAGTGACCCTCCTACTTAGAAAAAGAATGTCAGTAGCTCAAAGGGTATTTCTTCCGTGTGACTGTGGTGAATCCATCATCCTCACTCCTTTCTTCTATCCCTACCAAGTCATCAAAAAGAAAATATATGAAATGGCCCTGTAAATGAACCTCAATCTGTGGTGGACACTCTGTGTCTGACTGCTCTGAATGTAAAGAAGAAATAGATGCATCCACATTCTGCTGGCAGGTGGGAAGAATATAGTAAATGGAGACTGATTCCTACCTGGAGTAGGATCTTTGTTATGAGTTTCACAAATGCTCATTCTCAATTCTTTATTTCAAACAGAAATGTACACCCATGAACTTCCTCGGTGTATAAAATTTTTGATCTCACAATGAATTCTCAAGCTCAATCACACTTAATTATCACATTCAAGCCGTAGTCCAGAACCAAACTATATAGTTAATTCTCGAGCTCTACCCTTAAATATGTACTTTAAATGCCCCTGTTTTGAATGTAAATCTCGAAAGACACTTCTTAAACTATGCATTATTTGGTACTTCTTGAGGTAATAGAATCCTAATTACATAAAATATCTTTAAATTTGGGGATATTATCATATGCTATTCTATATGCTCATTTAGAATGACTTTTACCTCTTGTAGAAGAGCTTTCGGAGGAAACTACCTTAATTCTTGTTTGAAAACTAATTTTTAAAATCATTTTCTATTCCAAATGTTCTTTTAGAGGAAGTCATGTTGGACCAGATTCCTCTAAAATCTCTTTAACTAGAATACACACTTTCATAAAATTAGTCAGACTGGTATAAAAGCTACTTTTGTGCCTCAAAAGCTCCTTTTGACCTTTTAAAAGCTATACAAAATGGGCCCTATATTAGATTTAAAGCAAAATAATGTCCTTCATAAGCGTGAACAGTTCATTTCCAATAAAAACAATCTAGGTATTCCTTTTAGATGCTTTTAAGTTATGCTGCTATTGCAATATAGCCCATGTTTGTCTACCATTATTCAATGAAAATGAATTTTTGAAGAATGTGTGGCTAAAATGTACGTGCAAATATTTTATTATAAGAATATGTGGTTGAAAGTTAGTTTGAGAGAAAAAAAAGGAGTTTTGAAATAATGGCACCCAAATAGGGGTATAAAATATAATATCTAAGTTTAGGTCTATTGTTATTGCATACAAATGTATAGTATTCGTGCGTCCAAACAAGTTACGATTTTTTAATTTTTACGAATTAGCGACAGCATCAATGTATGGATGTTTATCCAATATTTCTGCAATGTATGAATGTTTATCCAATATTTTTGCATACTCTTTTGATTTAAACATCTGTTTACTATATGGGAAATCTGAAGTAACAGATATAGTCCAAACAATTCAAAAAAACTTTCTTGCATTCTGTAAAATTGTGGCACTACTAGCTACAACTATTTTCCTTCTTTTTTTTTTGTAGCATAGAGGCTTAGCAAAAACCTCCGAAGTGTTGCAAACAATGTCACATAGCTCCTGTATGCAGTCGTGTATCCAGTTACAAGGTAATAACAGAGGCTACCTATCTTTGTCTACTTTCGTATGATACTTTTGATATGTGTTGGTACGTTAGACTATATCAAACTGAACCTACTCTTGGTTTTCCTTGTCCTCCTTGCCTACAACATGTATTGAGTTCTTGTGTTAGTCATCACAAAGGAGTAATGAGGTTGGTTACTATTTGATTTTTATAAAGCAGAACATGTATTGAGTTTCTTGTGTGGAAATCTTCTTCCTTGTAGAAATCATTATTGCCTTTTTTGTGTACCATGCCTTAGAACGTTATACATCAAAGTCAGATGGAGTCAGATGTCAATATAAACAGATCCTATATAAAGGCTCACTCTTCCTTGTGAAATAGTGAAATCTATTTGTTGTGACCGTGTCGTAATGCTGAGAACCACAAATGGAATTCTTTTTCTGTGATCTCATTCAGGAGAAACATCCTAAATCTCTACATGCTTGTCATTGATCGAGCGAAGTTTGCAAGCATACAAGATCATTGACAAGTAATTGATTTGATTAGTTGAAAGTATCATTCCACAAGGAATAAATTTCAATTCGAGTTTACTAGTCTTGTATGGAACTTGAAGTATGTAAAATAAAAGAGATTATTTTGACTTTTGATTGATTTTTTTTCTAGATTAATATAAGAAACATTGAAAAATAGAAGTTTATATTAAATTATGGATGATTGTATTAAATTAAAGTCTACCTATTGCTATATATATTTTAATTCTCAATTATACAATCTAGTTCCGTTGATCCATTCATGACAATCGATAAAGCTAAAGTATTTAACATTCTTTTTCAAGATAAATTATTTATATTTTAATCATGACCTCAGTCTATTCCTAGTACGAATTCGAAGGATTAGAATGCATTAAATTTTAGATTATATATATGACCCGTGTGTTCACATTATCATGTTCTACATTAATTGTGAGTCTCCAAACACTATTACAAGCAACTAATTTTCTTATTGGTGATCAACCAATTAAATAATAAAATGAAAATGCAAACTTTATCAAAAAAGCAAAAACTACTAGTCTTGAACTAAAATAAATAAATAATATGGCTCATGTTCATCCAATATAAAAAAGGATCTAGCAAAATATGTTTCTAAAGATAAAAAAAGTAAGAATAATAGAAAAAGAATCAATTTATAAATATTAGAATGAGATTTCATGGTCTAATTCTATTTATTGTTCTTCAACCTCGAGCTTTGATTCTTAAAGTTCTTGTTGTTCTTGATTCAATCCACGTGCTAGATATGTTCTCCTTTTTAATGGATATTGAATTAGTCCCTTATTTCATGATAAATGTTATGATATGGATGTGGTTTGAGAGGTGAAAGAGAGAGTAAGAGAAAGAAAGATCTTTCGATGGCTGCACTTTTCTTGTATTACACAAGGTGAAATTAGGTCAATAAAAATGTCAAAATGGGGGTTCCAAAAGAGTTCCAATCAAATAAGGAAAGTAGCCTTCGCATCACACATGATTATGTCTCTACGAAGCTATTAGTATTATTGTCATGAATTTATCTCTTGATATTTGATTACAGTGATTCAAAGAGATTGGAAAGAAAACTCGAAGGTCTACAATTATTGTAGAAGCAGTATTCTCCCAATTCGAATGTTTACTATGCCACAAATGGGGCTCAATATTTGACTAAAAATCTAAAGTGTAACTTATGGGATTGGAAATTGATTTGTAAAAATAGTTTGACTAAATTTTACTCCTTTGACTACTAATTGTATCCAACTGATCCTATGTGGTCTTCAATCACTATTTTGTGGTCCGAATCACTACACCAAAAAAGGGCTTTTGCAGCGTTTTTTCAAGTGTTGCGAAGGTCGGTGTTGCCGNGGGAAGACTTTTTGCAACGTTTTTCCAGCATTGCGGTAGACCTCTTTTGCAGCATTTTTTAAACGTTGTGATAGACCCCCTTTGGCAGCGTTTTTAAGCGTTGCAGTAGACCTCTTTTGCAGCATTTTTTAAACGTTGCGGTAGACCTCCTTTTGCAGCATTTTTTCAGTATTGTGATAAACCTCTTTTGCAGCATTTTTTAAATGTTGCGGTAGACCTCTTTTACAACGTTTTTTAAACGTTGCGGTAGAGCTCATTTTGCAGCATTTTTTCAGCATTGCGGTAGATCTTCTTTGCAACATTTTTTAAACGTTGCGGTAGACCCCCTTTTGCAGCGTTGCGATAAACCTCTTTTGTAGCATTTTTTAAACGTTGCGGTAGACACATTTTATATATATGTGGTAATTGACCGTTAAAACTGAAA
>CAIGRS010144000.1:0-15633 GCA_903798395.1 Fraxinus floribunda
CAAAGGAAAGGAAAATGAAATATCATATTACAGAAACTGAAAGAAAACCCTCTCGAAATCGTCACAATATCAATTGGAAAAAAAAATTCAAAGAAAATAAAGAAAAAGTGGAGGCTAGAGTTTCATTAATTATGCATAATGAAAATAAAATACAAAAAACTTGAAATATAAAGAGACTATATATAGCCTGAAATAAAGGAAACTAAAAGGACTATTTTACCCTTAATAAACAATAAAATAAAATACCACTATATTTCTTAACAAGTTATAAGTCATCTTTAATTAATTTTGTCCATCAAACAAATAATTAAAAACTTAACCTTGATTTCGTTTTAGGCAATCAGTAAGTTCATTAGGAAATGTAGGACAATAGCATTAGAAGATGTTGGTAGATCTTAGATAATAGAGAGGTTTGTCATGGTTTTAGTGTTTAGACCAATATTCTTTGTTTTCACTTAGATTCCAAGCATGAAGAACTCTGATTTTTGCTAGTTGTCTTGAATCTTAAATGGTTCTTGCTTTTTTGTGTAGTTTGTACTACGAGACGTGAAAATTATAAATTCATTTTCTGTGATAGAAGACTACCTTCAAATCTTTCTCCTATGATTGTTAAAGTTTCATTTCATGAAATCTGAAGCTAAAGCAATGTCACTCAACATATTTGAATGCTCATTTTTATATCAATGCTCCGAGGGTCTAATAAATGAAAAATTTGCCTACAAATACTACTTGAACATTGTACGAACTTAATAGAAGTTCAGCTTCAAAATAAATTATCACTGTGTGCTTTAGAAAATATTCACCTCACTAAAAGCGTACAAATAGATTTCAAAAGGATTGTGGTAGAAACTAAAAACCATCAAAGGAACTAAAATGAAGTTGAAACATCTTCTAATGTCCATTAAAGACAAAATTTAGAAAAAATGGAACTCAGTTCCATACTTCGTAAGGGCTCAACAAAAAAAAAAAGGCTTACCGGCGTTGATCTGCCTGGCCTCGAAGTGCTAGTCGTCTATGTATTCGATGTCAACTTTGATGTCATCTAAGATTGTTGGGGAGGAGAGGTCCATGAAGAAATGGAGAAGAAAATATGGAGTGCTGGATTTTTTGGAAGGGCAGATTTTTGGGGAAAGAAAAGTTTTTTTTTTTTTTTTTTTTTAAAGTGACAATAGTTCGACTTTGAAAAGGTGGCACGCAGGTAGGGGTGGGCGTGGGTTGGGTCGGGTCGATTTTTGCCCAAACCCAACCCAACGTAGTCGGGTTGCTCGAAACCAACCCAACACAACCCATGTAAATGTTGAAACTCAACCCAACCCAACCCAACCCAATTATGTGTCTGTCGAGTTGGGTTGGGTTGGTCGGTTTAAATACATGTGCAGAATTGTTGTCTTCAAAAACTTGAAAGACAATTTTTTTTAAGAATCGATGACCAAGAAAAACAGTAGCAATCGTTTCTTCTAGTATTTCTCCAATGTGTGTTTTCTTGTTATTCAAGGCTTAGGAGATTTTCTCTCAACAATTCTCTAGTTAATTAAAGATGGATCAAGAAAATATATTCCTTCCTAGTAGATACTTTAATGAAAAAGATTAATGTTAAAATAAAAAATTAATAATTCTAAATCTCTGCAAATACAATTGTTGGTGTTTGTATAGTGAAAGGGTTGTTTGTAAAGTGAAAATTAATGGTTAAATTTAATTCGTAGGAGGATAATTAAACTCAATATATATAGATTAGAAAACGAAAGGAAATGAAGGAGAAAGAAAGATGAAAAAAATCTGAGGCAAGTGATAAAACGCTTTCTCCTTAAGACAAAATTGTCCAGATCACGATACTTGTCTTCCAAAGTACAGCAGATACAATTTTTGGTAGAAATACTTCAAACCACATCAACAACGAACTCGAATGATTTTCTTCTCTCTACAAGAAAATGATTTTTAAAATGAAATTGGGAGATTTTTGAAAAAGTTTTTTTATGCAATACTCAATACGAATGATATATGACGCAAAATGGACATTCAAACGGTCCTATATATTGAAGAGGAGAAAAAGATACAGGCCCATAAACTTAGCAACCTTCAAGAAGGATCGCAACCATATCTGTCCTTCCCCATCGTTGGTGTGCCGCTCGAGCATCAAAAGCAAAATGTCTGTCACTCATCTGGCATTGGCTTATCGCTCGAACGTCAAAATGTCAAACCTACAAGGATTAAAATTCAATTTATTACTAAATACTATAATTAAGTAACTTCCATTTTATCTAGACAATCAAATTATAAAATCAATGGTTTTAAACTAATCTAATGATGAATATGGTGATGAATTCAACGATATCAATGCAATTTATTAGAATAATCATAGATAAGAAAGCTTAGGGTTATGATTTCACTTAACCATTAAAATGATTTTCAAAAACCTAGTTATCTCTAATCAATTTTCCATATTTATAAGCAAAAATCATATTGTAATGCTACCCCTATCTCGAGTGACGGGTAAAAACTAATCCTATAAATTAATTCCAATATTTGTATTCCAAATTAAAATCAAGATTTGTCAAAATCATGGTTCTTAGGTGGAAAAGTTTCATAGATTTTACACTTTCTCTCGAGACCCATAAAATTTAGATTGTGTTATTGTTATGATTGCGTCTAATTTTCCCTCTCTCGAGTGTTGAAATTGACTAGAACCTAATTATTCAATTAGTGGCCAATTAATTGAAAGTATTAAGAATAAATAACACAAATAATCGGAAAAGAAAATTTCATAGAAATAACTAAAATCAAATCATATCATATCCTCAAGTTTTTGATAATCAAACCCTAGAAGAATTATTTAGTTCATGATATGAGAAATGAAATCTATACAATTTATAAAGAATAACATGAAGAGAAGAAAAATAAAACTATTTTTGTGGATGGTTGAATCGATCTTCTTCACCAAGTTGCATTTGCCTCTTTCTTGATTTCTTGAATCTTGCCCCTTTCAATTCTTGCTCTTGACCAGATGATTTCTCCTTTGAAAAGTGGTCTTTACAGAGTTTCAAGATGAGTTGGCGATGGACTGGCCGAAAACTCTCCAAAAAGTTTGATTTTTTAACCCTTGGGCGACGTCGTAGCGTCGCGATGGAACACATGTTGGCATCGCAGTGCCAGTACTTCTGTTTCTTTTCTTCCAGCTGATTTTTTCTCTTTTTCTTGGGTGCCTAGGCGCCTATATGTGGCGCTGTGGTGCCCATATGTTCCCTTCTCTTTTGGCCTCATTTTCTACGTTATTTTTCTCTTCATCCATGCTCACTTCCATGATCAACAAGTTAACTCCATTTCAATCTCCAAAATACGTCATTTTCACCAAGTTACTTAAACTACAAAACAAAATGAACAAACCCATTACAAACGCTCAAAAGTTCTCAAGAACAAACCGAGAACTATGTTTTAGAGGTGCTAGTTCAATGAGTGAAATGTTAACATACTCTTGGTCTTTAGTATTATTTCGTGACTATTGTCCATTATCAACATGTCGTCTACATATAGACATACAATCACATAGACTTTCGGTGTATGTTTTATGTATACACACTTGTCACACTCGTTTATCTTAAACCCATTAGACAACATCATTTTGTCACAAACTTTTGGTGCCATTGTTTAGGATGTTGTTTCAATCCATACAAGAACTTAACAAGTTTACAAACCTTTTGTTTATGATTAATAGAGACGAGCCCTTCGGGTTGTTCCATGTATATCTCATTTTCAAACTTACAATTTAGGAATGTCGTTTTTACATCCATTTGATGAATCTCAATGTTATGTAATACCGCAATTGCAATTAACAACTTTATTGAAGTGATTCTAGTCACGGGTGAGTAGGTATCAAAGAAGTCGAGTCCTTTCTTTTATCTATATCTGTGGGAACCAATCTAGCCTTATATTTGTCAATGGATCCATCCGATTTTAGTTTCTTCTTGAAAATTCATTTACATTGTAAAAGCTTATTTTCAGAGATAAATCAACCTTTTTGGGGAGGTAAATTAACCAACTCCCCAAGTATGGTTTTGCATTATAGAATTTATCTCACCATTGGTAGCTTATTTCCAATGCGGTGCTTCTGGTGTAGATATTTCATCATCGAAAGTCTTTGAATAATTTTCTATCATTTAGGTTAGAACATCTGCTTCATTAATCTGGGCTAAATGAAGCAGATGTTCTTTTATTTGAACTTGCACTTTCCTTGTCTTTACATAGAAAAACATTCTCGAAAAATGATGCATTTCTCGATTTACTTATGGTTCATTCATGTACATCTTAAGTTTTAGATTTATGCACAAGGAAACGATATAGACTATTATTATTGATGTATCCAATAAATTTGTAACCAATTGTCTTATAAGACCAATTTTCTTTTGTTTAGGCATAAGTACCTCAACCTTAGCCAAACAAACCCACACTTTCAAGAGTTGGTAGGATGAATGATGACATTTTCATAGTTTACGTGGAGTTTCTTCCATTGTTTTTTCAAGATATCTTTTTAAGAATGATATTTGTTGAAAAAATAGCTTATCCCCTCAAGTTCTGAGATAAACCTGAACTTATCAACATTGCGTTCATCATCTCTTTAAGAATTCGATTTTTATATTTTGCAACAACATTCGATTGAGGTGAGTAAGGTACGGTTATTTGATGAATGATTTCATGATCGGAACAATATTCTTCAAACGATACCCCGTATTCTCCACTTCTATCACTAAGGATATTCTTTATTCTTTTAACAAGTTTATTCTCAACTTCCTTCTTATAATGTTTGAATACATTTAAGGTTTCGTCTTTACTTTGTAGTAGAAAAGAATAACAATATTTTATACAATTATCAATGAAAGTTATAAAGTATTTCATAATGCTTTTTGGTACTTTTATTTATAAAGTATTTCAAGCATATAAACAAAATTGAAATTTATTCATAATGCTTTTGGTACAATTGTAAGGAAGTTCATTTTGAATATTCTTTCACTAAGATAACATTTACCAATATACACATCATTTTTGGTAAGTACGAACTTGTCCGATACAAATAAAAGTTTAAAGTCGTTTTTTCAAAGTAGAGACCCTGAAACTAGGTTCTTGTGAATGTCCGGCACATAGAGGACATTAATGAGGATTAGTTATTTCTCGGAAGTCATTTTCAATGTGAGTTTTCAAGTCCTTCAACCTTCGAAATTGCAGAGTTTCTCATGAACAATTGTCCTCCTTTCAATTCATGATAGTTTGAGAATATGGTCTTATCTGCACAAATATGGTGGTAGCACTAGTGTCGACCCATCAACCAACCTTGTTGCATTCACAAACAACCGCAGATAAACGCATCTTTCAGAAACAACTACATTTGCTTGTGTAGTTTCTTTGGCTTTTGACATTCGTTTGAACGATGTCCGACTTTTTTCACTATTATAACAGTTGCCTTTAATGTTTAAACTGCTTGACATTCTTGGAGTTGTCTCTTCTTGGTGCTTGCATGCATCTAAGGCAATAATCGATTCACGATGATTTTCTCCTTCTTATACTGCAAGAGCGGTTTCTTTTAAGAACTTTGTTAAATTTAAAGTAGTAAGATTGAACATCTTCCATTGCCATCTTTTGAAATACACACCTCCAAACTTTTTCGATTTTTCCCCATGCGAGTTTTGTATTGGTATAGCTAAAGGCAAAACCATATGGTTCGTACCATTAGTTGTTTGGCTAGAAGTAACCTCAACGGTGTTCATTTCTATTACACAAATAGAAGTTCAACGCTTAAAATGACAAAAAGGGAATAGCACTTGAAGGCTTATTCCAAAGATAAAGAGAAATGATTTGCTTTCAACAAACAACCACAAAATTTTGCCTCAAAATTGTTAGTGATTTGTATAGTGAAAAGGGTTGTTTGTAAAGTGAAAGTTAAGTTTAATTCGCAGTAGTGTAATTGAACTCAATATATATAGAATAGAAATTGAAAGGAAATTAAGGAGAAAGAAAGATTAAATAAATCCGAGGCAAATGATAAAACACTTTTGTCTTAACACAAAATTGCCCAACAGTTATCTCCTAAAATACAATGGATACAACTTGTGATACAAATATTTTAAACCACAAATAACGGCGAACTCAAACATTTTTCTTTTCTGTACAAAAAAAAAAAGATTTTTGGAGAGATTTTGATGTAGGACTCAATGCCAATGATATATAGTACATAATGGACGTCCAAATGGTCATATATATAGAAGAGGAAAGGAAGTGACACGCCCTAAAACTCAGCAACATTCAAGAAGGGTCGCGACTCTATTTGTCACTTGCTTGTTACTAGCGCACCGCTCGAGTGTCAAAAGCAGAAGCTCTGTCGCTCGCCTGACACCGACTTATCGCTCGAGCGACAGTTTCGCTGCTCGCAAGGCGTTAGCCTGCTGCTCGAGCAACATTGTTAGCTGATTTTGGCCTATTTTCTCCTTGTTTTTCTTTCAATTTTGAACTGCAATTTCTCATTCATTCGAAATTGATTTTGGGATTTCAAATATACCACAACGATCCACTCGATAAGCAAAACAAGTTAGTTTATTTATTTTTATAATTTGACTATCTGATTAGATTCGAATATTTGGCCGAAATTGACACAGTCACTTTTCAAGTTTATACTTGATCAATTTTTTTTTCAATCTTTAAATCAAATTCCAACAACGATTGCATATCAAGGTAAAAAGAAAAAAAGAAAATAACGTTGAAGATACTAGAGATTCTGGTTAAGTTAGCTTGGTTCACTAGTGACTGGTGACTGTGAACATACTAACTTGGTGAGACGTGCACTCACCAATGTAGATTTCATTGAGTATGCTTATTTGAGTTCACTGCTTCGACATAAAAATCATTTAAATAAATTAAGCATGCCGATTTAATCAAATAATAAATATGTAGTACGTTTCTCATGTATTTATCCCAAGACAAAGTTTTTAGAAAAATGTTGCAAGTGTCGATACTTGATAGTTCAGTTATTAACAAATGATGTGCAAAATTAAGATGAAAAAAATCACGCAAGTGTCGAGCCTTGAGGTAGTGCTGTAGACGTAATTTTTTAAATTTTTTTTTTTTCATAATTTTAAAGTTCGTATCTTTTGGATATTGATGTCATTTTGATGTAATCACAACATACTTCACAATATATACTTTAATTGAAATGGAAACTATCCACCAAGATGCAAGATATAATCGATCACATATAGCTTCTCCAAACTGTCAACATAAGGTTTTCCAAATTATCATTACCTTTTGTGACCTAAATTCAACACGTATCTCGAGGTCGTAAATATAATTTTAAGATATTGTTTTGAAGAGTTCATAACGTCTTCTTCAAAGTGGTACATAACATGGTAGAAAAGGTCATTTAAATATAGCTATCCAAAGTAGGCTTATTAAGATCATTTCGTTGTCGTTCTCTACTCCTCGTTCAACTTCAAAGATACAAAAAGAAAAATAACACAATTTTTTTGCGGATGTCGGTTGATATGCTTTTAAATTTTGTCTCGTGATGAATCGGAAAGCACAACTTAATTAAAAATACAAATGACTATTTATAAGTTGATACAGCTTGATTTACATGTCAAAAAGAAAAAAAAAACACAATTTTTTGGGGGAAGTTGGATGACATGTCTTTAAAATTGTCTAGTGATGAATTAGAAAGCACATTGTAATTAATGGCCCGTTTGATCACATTATTGTTGAATGAGAATGAAAAATATAGTCGTTATTAAGCCTCACACAATAAATAGAAATTTAAAATTGATGACTTGATGTAATGGATAGTCATATTCTTCATTTTTATGAATGAAAAATGAGAAACAAACGGAGACTAAAATCGCAACCGATTGTTTATAGTTGATACAACTGGATTTACATGCCCAGTAAGAGTGGAAAACGTAGATTATTGTTATTATTAAACTACACAAATAATTATCATCATTAAATTTTCAATATTAACTTCCTTTTGGATTTTGCTTTTCTTAGGTTTTACTTCTTGTCGAACCTCACTATTGTTTGTACTTTATTCCTCTTCGTCTTTGCATGACCTTAACATTGCGTTTCTCTTCTATAGATTCCATCGATTTAACAAAAAAATCTGTATCTATTGATCAAACGTTTTTTCTGCTTAATATCTAATTTAAATATCTACACCACACCATGACCCTTGGTTCAGGAGGATCCAGTGTCGTGGGTACGTATTCTTCGCTCTCGCTAAAAAAATTGTATTTCATTTTTTGAATCTTTTTCCTTCATTTTTCATGTATTTTACTGTTAATACGCCTATTGGTCGTTTTCCCTTGTGGGTTTTATTGCTTGTTTAGTTTGAGGAAATGATGATTATTATGCATTGACTGTGGATCTTTAAAAAGGAGAAATTTTGTACATTTTAATCGGATTTTAATTTGGGTTCTTGCTGAAGAATCTGGACTATTTTATGTGTTGAATTTTTGGGGAATTTCGATTGTAAGGAATTTACTTGTTAGCTGAGGCTCTTTTAAGTTTTTGATGTGTTCACGTAGTATCACTATCAAGTAATCCCATTTTGATCTTTTGAAACTTTTTGTAATTATCAAGTTATGGTTTAAGATAAATAATTTCATTGTCAACTTGGATTGGAAGAATGGAGGAGATATTTTTGCGTGCTTCTTTGACACCAGTACTCCTATTATTTAGGATTTTGGGTGCATAATATTTGATTCATTTTCAAAATGATCTGGGAAATTTAGCTTGGTGAATTTTGATTTAAGGAGGTGATCTGGTCAGTATACGACTCCAATTGAGCACTACTGGATAAAAATAAAACGTTTTAAACTAAGCAGTGTTGTTGCTGAATATATTTTGATAATCAACTTTCATTTGCTTCCTGGCTGTTCTACTACTTGGCATATGGAGTGCCTTTTAATTTAATGTAACTATGTGGTGTCTGATATTGATTAGCTCATTTCTTAGCCTATGTTTGGCTCATGTTTCCTCTTTTTATCCACACATTTTGAGTGACTTAGTAGTAGTACCCACTTATTTATCACTCATTTCTATCTATCTATAATTTAGACTTTTTATAAATACTTTCCAGACATGCTTTTAGTTCTGTGAACTTTCCCCAGTTTTCTTTGGCAAGGCGATTTGCAGTTAATATTGACACACCAGAGAATTTATTTTGTGTACCTTTCCTTTTCTCTTTTGGTTGGAAAATGCATGTTTGATATCTTCTGTATGCATAGCTTTGATTTTGGATTTCTAACTGAGGGTGCTTGGGAATATAATTTGATGGTGTATTTATGCAACACCACCTACAAACAAAGCCTTATCTAAATGTTTATACCTAATCTTAACCAAGGACCTGCCCTTAGTTAATTTCTTCAAAATGACACATTGTATGCGAGTATTAAGTGTATGAAGACATTTTATCTTCAAAATGTTTTATTTTCCATATAAAATGAGTATCCTTCTTTCCTTTGTGAGATATTCAAAATAATATGCACTTTGTTAAATGGTGTCATTCTCAAGTCGTTCTTTCTCAAACTACCTTTCTAAAAATGATATTATTATCTTCAAATAAAGTTCATTATCGTACCTGATTTGAGACTTGAGGTCTAAAGTTTCACCTTATAACATGCAGAAAAGGGGTGGCGGAAAACTGAGAAAAGTATTAGTAATTGAAACTCTTCTCTTAAACCTTGTGCTTGTTAAAACTATGGCATCTTATATGAGATGTGAGTACTTCATTGGGATTTTTTTTCTACGTTCCAATTTGTAAGTCTTGGAGGACGCCTTGATATTTTGTTTTTATATCTTCTCTCTCTCCCCAGGCATTATATCTATGCTCCTGTCTTCTTCTGTCTTCTTTATATTTTGGACCAAACTTCAATATGGATTGTCAAATGTATATGGAGAATGTACATAGCCCCTGTTTTGTAGAAATTAAAATTCAAATTTCAATTAAATCAAAGTCAACAATTAATTTTAACCACACATTTCATCAACTTTTAACAAAATCTACTAAAAATTTGATTTTAATCCCCATCAAACAGGGCTTAGCACTGTAATTGTTCAATTTTTTTTAGTAATATCCAGATTATTTATTTATTTTTTTCATGCATCTTTTGAGCTCTGTTCCCTTGTACCGGAAAATCTATCACACTATGATTCACGTCATCTGACTGACAGATGAAGTATAGAGTGACCTTTCTCTGGTTGCGATTTTTTTGACATTTTGTAGGAGATTAAAGCTTGATATCTATAAAAGATAAAAACCTTGAGCATTCTCAAGCTTTTTGGCATCCTTGCAGTCCCTCGGAATTTCCGACTGCTGGAGGAACTTGAACATGGAGAAAAGGGGATTGGAGATGGTACAGTAAGTTATGGAATGGATGATGGAGATGACCTTTACATGCGATCCTGGACCGGCACTATAATAGGTCCTCATAATGTGAGCATCTTCTCTACTTGGTTTTACTTGTTTGAGTTCAGTGCTAACTCCTTTGAAGCATCGATGGTATGGGTGAATCAGTGGTGTCAACTCTATATTATTTGGTGGTTCTAATTAGTATTTTATTTGAACTAGTATCCCTATCTTGTTATTTCCTACTGAGGCTTTTGGCCTGGGAATGAAAGATGAAATTCATTACTAGTATATTATAAACACATAAATTTAGTATTCCACTCTTCGGTTCCTGTACTCTTTAAGCCACATTACATTTTTCGTTTTCACTATGTGTTCAGATGTTGCTCAATTAATTTTCTTTTGGTGAATAACAAATAGGATTATGAACATGGCAAATTTTCTTGAAGAAGTTTTTATTATGACCAGTTCTATCTATTTGGCAGTCTAGGAACAATAGTTAACTCCGATGGGCAATTGTGACTGTTTGTGTCACTGCAGATTCAACTGAATTTGATTGGTTCTATCAGACAATGGCAATAGTTTTAGCTACTAATGCTGTTGTAGGAGTCTTGCACGTTTCTCCATAGCGCTATTGTTTAAAAATTTATTGGGTTCTGCTGGCATGACATTATTATCCTATACGAGTTTAAATACTCGTATTGCCCTTCTACTCTGGTCATTAGAGCGTGGAATGTAGTTTTTGTGTTCAATTGAATTCTTATTATGTATTGTGTAGTATTGCATTATTCATTAATGATACCATTATTCTTTTACAATTTTGTTTATTCATCTTTGACGATAATTCTTCCTTGATGAAATGGCTCAAGTGCACTATAATTATTCCTTTCAGTCTGTACATGAAGGACGAATATATCAGTTGAAGTTATTCTGTGACAAAGATTATCCAGAGAAGCCACCAAGTGTTCGTTTCCATTCTCGGATTAACATGACTTGCATCAACCATGAAACTGGAGTGGTATGAAACAATTATCCTGTATAAGTTGGGCATGTAATATCTTGTTTATAAGTTGTTATTACTTATTACTGCGTTCTTGTATGTGGTAAAATAGAACAATGTGTTGTGCATGCCCGCAAAGTTAAATATCTTAGTGTGTACACACTACTGTATGATTTAGTATTAGAGCCTTTTTGGTAACAATTAAAATCCAATTAAAATTAAAAATATGGTCGTTATTGGGTCTTACCCGTCTAATAAAAGTCAACAATAACAGCTAGTTTTTCAATTTTAATCCGAATTTAATCTTTACCAAACAAGCTCTTAATGTGTATGTGGCAGGTTTTCTATCTGGTTATTTTCCTTCTCCTTTCGTCAAAAGGTTGTGGCCTGCGAGTACTGGGCTCCTTTGACTTCAATAAAGACTGTTATTTCGTATTAAAATCCATTCTTTTTTAATTTAACTCTATTTTTCTGAAAATATTCTAAAATTCGATTGGTTATAAGGAATTCTTGATTTTTTCCCGATTTTTTGATCTTTGTGGTACTTAAAGAGTTATATTTAGGAAATCGATGTTTATAATTGAGTGTGTTGATACAAAAGAACTAAGAAGTCTTGATAATATGAATTGTATAATTCATATTCAGACCATTAACATTTCTTATTAATTGTGAATTATTTAGTCCGTGTTTGATCTCCATGTTTCAAAAATTCATTTTTTCAAAACTCATTTTCAGTTAAACATTTTTCAATAAAATAATTTTACACGTAAAACAAAAACTTTTTCTCATTTTTTAACTACACACTCTCCAAAAAGTCATTATTCTGAAATATATTTTTTCCCCTAAATGGGGCTCAAACAAGGGCTTAGTATCTAACAGTAAAAATAATTATAAAATAGAAAACATAACTTTGGCTGAGTGTCTTCTTTATGCAAGTAAAACGTAAAATGTTTTATAGATTTCCATCAACCATCAACCTAACATTTTCTATGATATGAATATACATATATCTGACTCTTATAATCAGTTTCTTTATAAATTTAGATTTGTTGATTATTAAAGATATTAATTGTAATGTATTCATATACTTGAATTAACATCTCTTTCTTAATCTCATTTTGGATAAATTGCCTGCTGTAAAAATGAAATGCCATGCATCCTCAAATTTATAGTTCTAGTCCATGCAAAAGAAATGCTTCACCAGTTGATTCAATTTTTGCCTTCTCATTTTTATAGTTAATCAACTACCATATAAATAATTATAAATGAACTAAACCCTCGACCCTGCAAAACCAATGAAAATTGCAAATTATGCATGAATAAACTCCTAATATAGTTGACGTGAAGAACTGTGTAAAACTTTCAATTTCGACTTAATAACATATTAGAATGACATGGGTTACTGATGATGTTCTTTATTACCATAAATTCTTAAAGATTGTTAAGTTTTAGGATAATAAATAGGAGTAGGCGATGCATATTGTAGTGTGGGAATGAGCTTCACAACAAGATATAGTATTTATCTTCCTTAGGATGGATTACACTCCTAGGGGTAAGTTTTCTCTTGCACCGAACTTGACCTACCCACAAATTGTTTTGACAATGATGGCATCTCTTGTGATGATCACATCATTCAAGGCTCAAGTAAATGTATAAAAAAATCCCCAAATCATGTTAAGTTGTGTGCCTGTCATGGTGAGTTTCCATCATGGGGTTTACAAATTTAGAGTGTTTTAGTGCCTTGTTCTGAGGAAACATAGAGAAAATGAAATGATGTTTCCGATTCTTAATTGGTGTAGGTGGAACCAAAGAAGTTTCCACTTCTAGCAAATTGGCAACGAGAGTACACGATGGAAAACATACTGACACAGCTGAAGAAAGAGATGGCGGCTCCACCCAACCTTAAGCTGGTTCAGCCTCCCGAAGGAACATATTTCTAGTATAAAGATATATACAGGTCTTGTTGACATCTAAAATTTGTGCTGAAAAGTAATGGTGAAACTTGAAAGCCCCCCAAAAGCTCCTATCCACTAAGTTGCCTCATAAATATCTTTTTTCTGGTCTACTCCCTTGTGAACAATGTTCGGTTCTATTTTATAAATGGGTTATCTTGTGTGTGCAAAACTGCAAATGATGAATATACATCTCAAGTTCTTGCAGTTTCCGAATCTTGTCTTGTTTTGTGAGTTTCTTTGTTTCTTTATTGTTCCTTTGCCATGAAAGTGAGTTCAGGATTATACTTGGCTTTGAATGGAGGGGTAAAATTACTTGATTCAGAGAACGGTGTTTTACTCTGCAGTTGATAAGATGTACTTTTGTCTTTTCTTTTTTTTAACTTTACCCATTGTGGTGTCCTTTCTCCATGGTTTTTCTGAAAATGTTGCTAGTGCTACTGTTACTGTTATCTTGTGTGGCCTCTGGGGAATTGCCCGAAAAGCAAGTTGTGAAATCACTGTTTTGTTGATGAATTGATAGGGTTTCGTTAGATCGAATTAGTTGACATATCTATCTATTCTTCTCTTAATTTAATAGCGTTTGATCCTTTTATTTTATCAAACAATTGATAGGCTAGTAAGCTTTTTGTCCATAACATTTGAGATCTGTGATCTGATTTCTTTTCCAATTTGCATATATGCGAAGGCTAGGCTATATACTTTTGTACATCAAAATACAATAGGAAATATTTCCAAAATCCTCGTCTCTTTTGCCTTCTCCTCTATACGTTGCGTCTTTCTTCTAAGAGACGTCATATTCTTTCATGTTATTTATAAATTCCTGCTTTTCTATGCCTGAATTATGATATGTTTTGCATGCCACCTATTTATGTTATAATAATGATATTCATATTCAACGATTATAGTAGTCATTTTATGTGCTAACTTGTTATTTGAAACATTAATTTCTTATAATTCTGTTACCTCAAATTACAAGGTGTCACATAAGGATGATTATTGAAGTCATTGACTATGAATGACATTATTCTTTATATTATATTAAGTGCAAACAATGTGAAGTAGGACAATTACTTGCTATGAAAATTCTTTGGGTAGTTTGCAAATTCTAAGAAATTTAGGGACTAAATTGATAATCATTAGCATAATCTTTACAAGAAGTATTGCAATTTTTGACAACTTTCAGGTAGCATTTTTTATTTTTCAAAGGGCAAAATAGCAACTTAGATTATGTCATTTGTACATCAATTGTGTACACTTGTGTTGACACTTGATGTGTTGTCAAGAAATAAGTGAATGAGAAAATAGTTTTTATTTTAAGTTGTTAATTACATGTGGCATGATGTAAACAAAGGTATAGACCTGTACACCAAATATGATTGATGGTGACTTTGTGTTTTACGCGATTTTGGTGTTTGAGATATTATTTGGGTTAGGATTTATTTAAAATGGCCTCTGTTTTGGTAGTTTGATCGTATTGGTTCAGTAGAAATGTGGAATCCAGTTCAGGTTTGGCTGCAAAAACCAGAATTTTGAGCTAGGCCAAAAGTACTGCAGAACTCGGTCACTCTAAATAATTTCCTTAGATTTTAAGAGCCTGTTTGGTACGGCTTAAAATCCAATTAAAATTGAAAATATGGTCGTTATTGAGTCTCATCCGTTTAATAAAAGTCAACAATAACGATTATATTTTCATTTTTAATCTGATTTTAATCTCTACCAAACACCCTTTAAATTTTAGCTCTTGGTTGATTTGGCAAAGTAGTTAAAATTTGAATTTACACTAATTTTTTTTTTCATATGGTAGTAATTCGAATTTTAACTTAAAAAAATCAGATTTTATATGTAGTACTTTATAATTAATTTCATCCCTTTCCCCAATTGAGACTTGAATCCAAGTTACTGATTTGATAAAATTTCGCTATTATCATTTGATTCAGACCCTGATATCTATAATTTGAACCGTAAAACTTCGTACTCGTGGATGTCCCGCCTCGATGGGGAGGCGGGATGGCTTTAGGACAGGATTTGCCCTCCCACTTCAATTGTTAGTTATATTAAAAAATATTATAATTTTATTTAAAATCACTTTAGTCTTAACTTTTTTATGCCTAAACCCAAACTAATTATCCAAACTTGTTAAATAGGGATGGCAATTGGAATTGTTAAAATTGAAAGTCGCGGTTAATCAAATCGAATGGAGCGAAAAAAATCGAACCAATGAGACGATGGTTATGGTTTTGATTTTACTGACCCGAATCGGGGTGGGGCGGGTATAGTATTTAGCGATGGTGCCCTGTCCC
>CAIGRS010144005.1:0-13330 GCA_903798395.1 Fraxinus floribunda
GACTTTCAAAGTGGTTGTTGGAACGCATGGGGAGGAAGGACCAATGTAGGACGAACAAAGGACGGTGACTATGGTGACCTGGAGTGGAGTTGAGGTACTAGAGAAGCGATAGGAATCGATAGCCCTAGTGGAGAGCTATTACAACATAGAATTCTACTCTAGCTGAAGTGATAATGGTCGACAACTCTCATGGAGAGCAGTTACAATGCGAAGCTATTGTGGCCGAAGCGATATGGGTCGACAACTCTCGTGGAGAGCTGTTGAAATGCGAAGCTAAGCGATGGGAGTTGGCAGCTCTTATGGGGAGATGTTGCAACATGTAATTATGCTCTGGCCAAAGTGATATGGGTTGACAACTCTCATGGAGAGCTGTTGCAATGCAAAGCTATTATGGCCGAAGCGATAGGAGTTGACAGCTCTTATGGGGAGTTGTTGCAACATGGAATTCGGCTCGGCTGGAGTGATATGGGTTGACAACTCTCGTGGAGAGCTTTGCAATACGAAGCTATTGTGGCCGAAGCGATGGGAGTTGGCAGCTCTTAGGGGGAGCTATTGCAGCATAGAATTCTGCTCTAGCCAAAGTGATATGGGTTGACAACTCTTGTGGAGAGTTGTCGCAGTGCGAAGTTATTGTGGCCGAAGCGATAGGAGTTGGTAACTCTCGTGGAGAGCTGTTGCAATGCGAAGCTATTGTGGCCGAAGTGATAGCCCTTGAAGACAGCCATGGATTTCGTGCCAATGATTTGAAAGCCTTCACGCCTTTCTAAGACACGTATAGGAGATGTTTGCTTCTTCCAAAACATGTCTCTTTTGCCATAAATGGAAATGATGGCGATGACTTCCCATTTTTCGAGGTGACGCATGTGGGCAGTACGTGATAGTCATTGCTTTATCAAGACCATTTATCTTGGTGACTTTTAAATTCAACGGTGATCTTGAGGCCTTAGGTTTGGATGGTCAAGATGCAATGGGAGTTGATCCGACTGTTGGGATGAGCCTTGGGATGCCTATAAAAGGCCCATCCCTTTCATTTTGAAGCTTTTACCTTTGCAAAAATCTTTAAAGCATTCAAAGATTCCTGGATTCCGTCTTTTTGTGTTATTTTCGACGACTGTCAACGGCAATTTCCGGAGACTTTCTTGTAAGCTCCGGCCAGCGAAGCTTTTCTACATTGAACTAGGTAATAACCGTAATTTCTAGCTTCTTCATCTTTTTCTTATTTTGGGAACCTTCGAAAGTTTTGATATGGCGAGTAAGCAATCCATTGTGAAGGGGAGTGAGGTGAGGAGAGTTCAACTCTGATGGAGCCTATAGTGGTATCACCGGACGAACTAAGTAGGGCCATTATGGCTGGGGAAAATATTTGGGGACAACCTGCCTCCCCTGTAGATACGTCCATCCATTGGGTGGCGTTCAAATACCTTTCCAAAATCACTTTAGAACAAATGGAAAGGTGTAGAGTAGTATGTAGGTTCCCCATAACATCCAATTCATCCTGCTCGAACCCCATGAGAGGGCCTGCTACCCTAAGCCAGGATGCGCAGCGGTGAACGATCATTTGTTTCGGGCCGAACTGAGGCTACCCTTTCTTTAGATTAGTACTAAGGTCCTATGGGTTGGCCCCGACTCAGTTAAATCCAACTCGTGGTCCCAGATGGTAAGGGCTTGGATGCTGTGGCGTCGGGCTAGCATCGAGATGGACATGCCTTTCAGCGTATTCCATTCCCTTTTCTTGCCCAAAGTTATTGTCGAGGAGGAGGAGAGCCGAGGCTGGTACTACCGGCTCCTTGGGGGTCGCATTCCCTGTTTCTGCATGGGGCACCTTCATCAGTTAAAGGCTAGAAAAGTTCTTGGTTCTGGGCCTCTGGCCGATGGGACACCATGAAAAACGATCCAATGGCGCCTCTGACCATTCCTACCACCTACTCAACTTACAGTAAGTAGTTGTGCTGATCTGGTTTTACTTAACCAATTTAGCTCATGTTTTAATATTTCTGTTCTTTGCAGGCTCCCTCCAGAAGTGCGAAATATCCGAAGAGGAGTGGGATATCTTCGGCCAGATATACCAAACACCTCTGTCGAAGAGGAGTTATAAGGAGATCATCAACAAGAACCGTCACTTCATTTTACATAGACTGATGATGAATCAAGGTAACACTGTCGACTCGGTTCTTCTTGGTTGCTTTTCCTGTGAAATTTTCTTCACTTATTTTCTTCTCTTCTTTGCAGAGGACTTCGAGAATAAGAGGCCATTGAAGCTCGATCTCACCACCATCCGGCGAAGTGTGGCAAATGCCAAGATGCTAAAAACCAGCTCAGCTGGTTACAAGAAGCAGTCGGAGCGTCTCCTTGCTCTCAGCAGGGCTGGTCAGCAGCCTGCTGAGGAGAACGTGGAGGAAGAAGGGGCCTCCCTTATTCTGAGGAGAAAGAAACGGGCGGGCCCGTTTGGGGCCTCCACTTCTTCCATAAGCGCTGTAGTTCCTTCTCCTCCTGCTGACGCCGACGTTTCTGTGGCGGCTCAGCCCATATCCCAGGTCATTGTGCCCATAGCTGCATACTTTTCGGAGGAGCAATCGAAGAAAAGGTTGAAGAGGCTTGCCAATGCTCCGACCAGAAGTAAGGTCACCAATTTCATGGAGAGTAAGGAGGAGGACCTTCCCGAGGAAGTTTTGGAGATGCTGTCCCTAGAAATGGCTTCTGCTGCTCGGATCCTAGTAAGTTCTGGATCGAAGACTGGGCCAACCACGCCGCCTCGTGTGAGATCGAGGATCTCCTAGCTGCCATAATGCGTGCGTTGCAAGGGCACTAAGTATGGGAGCCTTGGCAGAGGACTTGGTTCTAGGCCTTCACAGGAAGAACGATGAATTGTAGGAGAAGCTAAAGGCTTCGGGATCCTGGGAGGCCGAGGTGGCCAAGGCGAAGAAGAAGATTGAGGAGATGGAGAGAAAATGGGTGACGGTCTTCTCGAAGTTAGACGCTTCTGAGATCCAAGTTAATCGGGTGAAGAACGAGCTCCATGAGTCTGTCTCCCAGGTGGCGGCTCCGACAAAAAGGGTTGACGATGCCAATAAGCATCAAAGGATAGCTTCGGGGGCCTTGGCTGAGGCAAATAGGGAGAAGGGCGAGCTGAAAAAGCTTACTGAGGCCCAAACTAAAGAGATTGACTCCCTTAAGGCGAAAGTGAAAACAGTCGGCGAGGCTGCGGTGCTGAATTACAAAGATAACTTCTACACCACTCCAGAGTATGATGACTTCGCCAATTTTTAGGCCTCTTGGGCAATGAATGAAGTGATGTCTCGTCTCTGCGAGAGGCATCCTGAGTTGAGCATTGAGTTTTTGGAGGAAGAGTTTAGGGGCCCTATCGGGGGAAGGCCAATGGCGGATGAAGAGGAGGGAGAAGAGACAGAGACTGAGGTGGTTGTTCATGTAGATTAGGCTCTTTTGTAATTTTTATTATTCTCTTGTAATGGCTTTGGCTCTTTCTTGCGATTCTAATAGAGCATACTTTCTTCAAGTGTTATCGCCTCGGCTTGTTTTATTTTTGTTGAACAAGTACTCACGTCTTCAAACATTACTTGGGTTGAGTAGTGGTAGCACTGTAATCGCATCGACACATCTTCATCCTTTAACAAAATAGGAAGTAATATCGCATTACTCTATCGCTCGATAAAATATAACAAGTAATATTGCGTTGACGCACCTATACCTCCTTTGTTTACACAGGTTTTCTTGGAGTTGACTCCTTGAGGGGAGCTTGCACCTCAACAAGGCCATTTTTAAGCTCGTGCGCTTCTGCTTCATCAGAGGTGGCATCCGCACCGCTTCTATTTACACAGGTTTTCTTGGAGGTGACTCCTTAGGGGGAGCTTGCACCTCAGTAAGGTCATTTTTAAGCTTGTGCGCTTTTGCTTTATCAGAGATGGCATCCGCACCGCCTCTGTTTACACAGGTTTTCTTAGAGGTGACTCCTTGGGGAGAGCTTGCACCTTAGCAAGGCCATTTTTTAAGCTTGTGTGATTCTGTTTTATCAGAGGTGGCACTCGCACCGCCTCTGTTTATATAGGTTTTCTTGGATGTGACTCGTTGGGGGGAGCTTGCACCTCAACAAGGCCGTTTTTAAGCTTGTGTGCTTCTACTTGATCAGAGGTGGCACCCGCACAGCCTCTATTTACACATGTTTTCTTAGAGTTAACTCTTTGGAGGGAGCTTGCACCTCAACAAGGCCATTTTTAAGCTTGTGTGCTTCTAATTCATCAGAGGTGGCACCCGCACCGCCTCTGTTTACACAGGTTTTCTTGGAGGTGACTCCTTAGGGGGAGCTTGCACCTCAGCAAGGCCGTTTTCAAGCTTGTCAATTCTAGAACGTAGTGAGGCAGAAATTCCATTCATTTGATTTGCAATATTTACAAGTTACACGCTTCTTACTGGTAGTACTTCCTTATGTGTTCAATATTCCAGGGGTGAGGCATTTCATTTCTTTCTAAATCTTCTATAGTGTAAATGCCAGGCCAAATTTCCTGAGCTATCTTGTAGGAACCCTCCCAGTTTGGTCCTAGATTCATTGTGCCAGGGTCCTTAGTTTAGGGAAAAACCATGCGAAGCACCAAATCGCCGATGCGAAACATCATTTTCTTCACTTTGGCATTGTAATAACGCATCATCTTACGTTGGTAGGAAGCGAGCCTGACCTGAGAACCATTTCTCTTTTCTTCAAGAAAATCTAGCTCAAACTTCCTCAGTTCATTATTTGTCACCTCGTTGAAGTGTATGCGACAGGGAGTAGGAACACCAACCTCTACGGGGCTTATGGCCTCGGCTCCGTAAGTCATGGAGAACGGAGTTTCTCCGGTGGCTGTCTTGCAAGTAGTTCTGATGGCCCAGAGGACTTGGGAGAGCTCATCTTCCCAGCCTCCTTTAGAGGCGTCTAGCTTCTTTTTGAGGGTACATTTTATGGTCTTATTGACCGCTTCAACTTAGCCGTTAGCCTGGGGGTGATGGGGAGAAGAGAAGTGCTTTCTAATTCCCAGCTCATCGCATAAGTCCTTGATCTTCCTATTGTCGAACTGTTTGTCATTGTCTTAGAACAGGGAGTGGGGTATGCCGAATCGACATATGATATTTTTCCACAAGAACTTGGAAGTGTTCACTTCAGTAATCTTAGATAGCGGCTCCGCTTCTACCCATTTCATGAAGTAATCGATCGTAACAACGATGAAGCGAACGTTTGCTCTTCCCTTGGGCAGTGGGCCAATAAAATTCACGCCCCATTTGGTGAATGGCCAAGGGCTGGTTACAACGGCGAGCTCTTGAGAGGGTTGCCTTTGCACATTGGAGAAGCGTTGGCACCTGCACATTTCCGTTCAAATTCAGTGGCGTCCCTTTTCAGAGTTGGCCAATAATATCCTTGTCGGAGTATTTTGTGTGCTAGGGCTGGTCCTCCGAAGTGATTCCCACAAACACCTTCATGAACTTCTCTTAGGATATAATTTGTCTCTTTGCCCCCTATGCATCTAAGGAAGGGGGAGGAGAAACCTCGCTTATACAGAATGTCTTCATTTAGGACAAAGTGAGCAGCTCTTCTCCGAAGCCTTCACGCTTCAGCTTCATCTTTCGACAGCGTTGCTCCTTCAAGTAAGCCAAGATAGGTAGCATCCATGGTGGTGTACTTTCAATCCACATCAGCTCTTCGCCTTTTTTAATGGAGGGTTGAGCTAGGTGTTCGATTGGTACCACCTTGAGCAGTTCTGAGTCTTTGCTACTGGCCAGTTTTGACAGTACATCCGCGTGGAAATTGTTTTGGCGTGGTACTTGGATTAATTCAAACCTTTTAAAGTTGGGTAGGGAGCCCATTACCAGCTTTAGATAGGCTGCCATGTGTTTGTCCCTGACCACAAAGTTCCCATTTACTTGGTTCACCACGAGAATCGTTACTGATTACGACTCTCTTCACTTGCAATTCTTTCGCTAGCCGAAGTCCAGCCAGAAGGGCCTCATATTCAGCCACATTATTGGATGTCTTGAACCCAAACCTAATAGCACAGTTCAACTTATACACCTCTGGGCTTTCCAGCACCACACCATACCAGCTCCATAGACTGTTTCCCCCGAGAAGTCGTCGACAAAGAGATTTCAGGTGGGGAGTTCAGCTGGCTCCATAATTACCTTGATTTCCTGGGCCTTAGCAAATTTAGCCACAAAATCGGCCAAGGCTTGGCCCTTGATTGCAGTCTGAGGCGCGTACATTATGTCAAACTCGTTGAGCTCAACGGCCCACTTTAGCATCCTTCCTAAAGCGTCTGGCTTCTACAGGACTTGCCTTAGTGGGAAATTCGTTAACACGTGAATGATGTGGGCCTGGAAATAGGGCCTCAGTTTTCGAGAAGCAGCGATCAATGCGAGGGCCAATTTCTCCATGTCCGGGTATCGCACCTCTGCCGCTAGTAAAGCTTTACTCACATAGTATACTGGCAGCTGGTGTGCCTCTTCTTCTCGCACAAGCATAGAACTGATTGAGCCCTCAGCCACTGCCAAGTATAACAGCAGGAGTTCTCCTTCTTTGGGTTTGCTGAGGATAGGTGTCCGACCTAAGTAGTTTTTCAACTCTTGGAATGCCTCTTCACATTCAGGGGTCCATTGAAATTTCTTACCTCACTTGAGGATTCTGAAGAAGGGTGGACACTTTTTGGTGGCCCTTGAGATGAAGGGATTGAGTGCGGCTACCCTGTCGGTAAGCCGTTGTACCTCTTTGGGCTTCTGCGGTGATCTCATTTCGATCAAAGCCTTGATTTTCTCTGGGTTGGCCTCGATCCCCCTTTGATTCACAATTGCCCAAGGACACACCGAATGCACATTTAAGGGGGTTCAGCCTCATCCGATATCTTCTTAGTGTTTGGAAAGTTTCATCCAAGTGCTTGATATGTTCATCAGCCCAGAGACTTTTAACTAACATGTCGTCAACATAAACTTCCATGGATTTGCTGAGCTGATCATCGAACATTTTGTTGACTAACCTTTGATAAGTGGCCCCAGCACTTTTCAGGCCAAAGGGCATCACCTTGTAGCAGTAAAGCCCCCTATCAGTGATGAAGGATGTGCTCTTCTCGTCGCTTGGGAACATGGGGATCTGATTGTAGTAGGAATAAGCGTCCATAATGCTTAGTAGTTCGCGCCCAGCGGTTGAATCCACTAATTGGTCGATTCGTGGGAACGGAAAGCTGTCCTTTGGACATGCCTGGTTTAGGTTGGAGAAGTCAATACATACCCTCCATTTGCCATTATGCTTCTTCACAATGATAGGATTGGAAATCCACTTTGGATACTTGGCTTCACAGATGAAGCGATTGGTGACGAGTTTTTCTACCTCTTCTTTCTAGGCCTCATACCTTTCGACATTCAAAGCTCTTCTTTTCTGTCTATGTGGGGTACAGTTCGGATCAATTTACAAATGGTGGCAGATCATTCTGGGGTCTATCTCGACCATGTCTTCGTGCCTCCATGCGAAAACGTCGGCATTTTTCTGTATAAAGTCTTTCAGTTCTTCCTTAGCCTCCCCTCCTAATTCTTTGCTGACCTGCAAAACCTGGGATGCATCACATGGGTCTACTGGGAATGTTTCCAGTTCCTCTATTGGGACGGCCTGAGATTCAGATTCAATTATCCTAGGATCCAATTCTTCCAAGGAAATTACTTGCTTGGCGTCCGCCATGACAGTATCTACCATCAGAGATGGCCCTTCTTTAGGGGCCTCTGACATTTCAGTGTCCCATACCATGTTGACTCGCGATTCTGCTTTCCTTAAAGAGTTGAGGTAGCATTCTCTAGAGCCCATCTGATCACCTCGAATAGTGGCGATTCCTCTCTCCGTGGGGAACTTCATGCAGAGGTGATGGATAGAAGTGACAGCCCATAATTCTTTCAGAACTGGCCTTTCCAGAACTCCGTGATAGGCGGATCGTCGATCAACAACTAAAAATTCCATGAAGTGGTGTGCTAGCTGGGGTGGAGCCCCCATTTCAATAGCCAAAGTAATTTTACCTCTAGAGATGATGCTATCTCCGGTGAAGCCATAGGAAGGCGAGGTCATTGGTGTTAGTGCATGCCCTACAGCCATTTTATCAAAGGTAGAGCCGAACAGGATGTTGACTAAACTGCCATTATCCACTAACATTCGCTTCAACCCATTGCACACCACCACGGCTCTGACTACCAGGGCATCACAGTGTGGGAAGTACACACCTGCTGTATCTTCCTAGGTGAATGTGATAGGCTCTATAGTTCTGCCCCCTGAAGATTGGCGTACTATATAACTTGCCATGGGCTGACTCTTCACCTTTCGGCATAGTTCTTTTGAGCATTTTTTGATTCACCTCCTACGTGAAGTCTTCCATAATAGTATCAATTTCTCAAATGGGCTGCTTCTTGTTGGGGGTATCTGAATCCCTCCTGGGATGTTGCCCGCTTTGGGGCCTTTCCCTGTCATTACTCCTGTCATTGTGTGGCAAATGACACCTCGTTTCTCCCATTGTGGAGAAGTATGTCTCAGAGAGTTACTCTGATGACAATCATCCCTTGTATTGCGAGCATTGCTTGGAGGGGACGGTTCGCGTCTCGACAATCGTTTGTGTCGTGGCTGTAGTAGCGATGAAAAGTGCAATAGGGCCGCAGGTCCCCCTGGGGCCTATTTCTAGGCGCTTCGCCCCGTCTTCTATTTCTAGATGTTGAGGGTCGTCTGGTATTTCTTGTTGGATCATTGGCGTTAGGGCCGAAATCTTCATAAGACAAGATAGGCACTGCATTCAGCGTGGCAGTCGCTAGCGCTTACCCTGAGGTGGGAGCTATAGCATGCTCGGCTTGGGTCCATTGCTGGCTTACTATCTGGGCGGTGGGTCCTCTCCAATTTGCCTCTGAGGTGGGGAGAGTCCCTTGGCTGCTCTGTTTCGATGATCTATCATCTTCTCGTTGACAATCTCAACTTTCATCATCTCTACCAATTCGTCATATGTTGAAGGGTTCTTGCTTCGAACATCCTTTCAAAACAAAGTGTTCATGTTCAAGCCTCCTTTCAGAGCTGAAAAGGCCTCTTTATCCGTCACTTGTTCACAGTAAGTAATCCCATCAGTGAAATGGGCGATGTAGCTCTTTAGAGTTTCTCCTGCTGCTTGCCTCATGTCTTGTGGCACTGTATCGGCGCCTCTCCTTCCTTCCTGGAAAGATACTGGTTCAGAAATGCTTTCTTCAGGTCTGGCCAACTTCTTATGCTGAGGGGCACCAATCTGCTGTACCACACCTCGATGGTGCTGCCAAGGGTTAGGTGGGAAGCCTTGCATTTCAAGGCTGGCGAGGCGCCTCTCAGGCTCATCTGGGTTTTGTATTTGTTGAGGTGCTTCTCCGGGTAGCCCTTTCCTTCATACTTCGAAATTTTTGGATGGACAAAGTTATGGGGCATAGGAAAAGTACGGAGTTCCTTGGAAAAAGAGAGGTTATCATCATCATCATCTAATTCGAATGACCTGCATGGTTCATCTGAAATGNTATTTGTTGAGGTGCTTCTCCGGGTAGCCCTTTCCTTCATACTTCGAAATTTTTGGATGGACAAAGTTATGGGGCATAGGAAAAGTACGGAGTTCCTTGGAAAAAGAGAGGTTATCATCATCATCATCTAATTCGAATGACCTGCATGGTTCATCTGAAATGTTTCCATCTGCTATAGGGCGAGGAGGATGTGAGAAGCCTCGACTCTATCCCCCCAATCTTCTACGTTTTGCCTCTCCCGCCTCTTTCTAGATGGTGGGGCTTGAGTTCGGTCTGGCGTATGCTCATGATGGCGAGCTGTTTGATGTGTGGTTTGGTTTCTGTTTCTAGGTTCCTGTCCAATCCTATCAAAGACATTGACAGACCTCTGGGGTCGCTCTTCGTATTCTGGAGGGAAGTTATCCCACCTGTCGGGGGGTTGGGAGCGGGCGTGTAGTTGGAAGTTTCCATTCCCACTTCTTTTTCAATGGGGACTTCGTCCTGGGGGCTAAAATGAGTCCTCCTACTTGATTCCGCTTTAGTCATCTATGAGTTGATTGCTGAGGATTTTGTGGGACCTGAAAATCAGCTTGATTCTGTACCTGCATGAGGAGCTCTTGCATGAAAGCATTCTGAGCTGCGATGTTCCTCATATTTGCAGCCATGGTGGCCACTTCAGTTGTTAGCTGGGCTGTTCAGTTGCCCCTGCGGTGTCGGTGATGGGGTTACTGATGCATCACATTTCGAGAAATCTCTACTTCAGAGATCTCCGTTGTCCTTCTCGGGTTCACATCCTCGCCACTGGAGTTCATAGTCCGAAGTGGCAAATTTTTCCTTTTAAGCTGGGCTTGATATTCAACTAGTCCTTTTTTAAGAACTGAACCCTTTTTCAAGTGAGAATATCAATAGGATATTCGAACCAACTTTTAGTGGTGGAAACTCATGGTTTAAGTAAGATTCCCGCAGATGGCGCCAATTTGTTGACCTTGAAAAAGGGCTCCGACATGGCCAACAGAAGTCTTCAAGCCAGCTCTTTCATGCACACGTAGCACTACGTCAGTCACCTATGGTCTCTCCCGGAGGGGTTGGGAGCGGTCGCGAGCACTCCAACGGTCAAGTCAGTTTATGTTTAACCGAAAAATGGTTCACCGATGGTGGAACACTCTCCGGAGAAAGGATACTCAAGGGTAACGTATGGGGGAAAGAAAATGGTACCAAGTTTGCACAAGTTTACGCTATAGTTGGAGTAGGATAAACCGAATTCGAATCCTTCTTCAGACACAAATATGGTGTATTTATACCAAGGATGGGAATAGGAGAACCATCGGATGAGAAGACACGTGTTGTGAGATCCCTAAGGCTCGTCCCATTCTAGGTGTCAATCCGTCTTTCCATAGGTTGGATGACATTTAATGTTTCTGACAAAAGCAGCTGGGCTTGGCCGTTTGGATCCTGCCACACGTCCCATCAATTAGGAATTTAACTTTGGGAAGATCTTTGTTGGGGCGAGGAGAGGCAGGAGCGGAGTCGTAGAAGCGAAGTACGGGCCTTTGTATCTGCGAGGTGTCGCAGATGGGTGGGTGAGTTCGGTTCCTTTGCTGGCGTATGGCCAATTCGTTCCTAGAGTGATCGCTTCGACTTATGCAGTCAGTTCGTCCCATGCGTAATCGCCTCGACTGACACGTGGTGCAGTGCAGGACAATCCCTGTTGACAAGTGGCAAGTGAGGTGACAGGCCTGACTCAGGCTTGTAACAAGAACCAAAGTTATCAACCTCTGATTTGCATAATTTGAACATGTGTTAAACAAATATTAATTATGCTATTAAGATTTTATGATAAAAAGAAAAATCTTCAGAATAAGTTCCCGTTACCAACAAATAGAAGTAAAACTTCGTTTTAACACTTTTACTTGTGTTAAAATATTTAAGTATGAGAAATTAAACTTAAAGTGTCACATTTTCTTCGAACACACTTAATAGTTGTACGAACTACACGAAATGAATGTTAAACATTACTTACTTTCATCTTGAAACATGGAATTTCCAACAAAATGGATATTGTATAGTTGGTAAACTAGCTCTATCAAAATGGGTTTATTCACTCTTATTGATGTCTTTCTCGACCAATATGTATATTGTCCTTTCAGGAGTTTCTTTCCATGTTTACCCGATGCCCCGGTTAAGTTCGGAACAGGTGGGGTTCAGAGCAACCACCTTTTTTTTTTTTTTAAATGGGATGGAGAACCCAAAATACATAGTTATACAACGACATAGTCGGTTTGAAGTTTTTTAATCCTTCGGACAATTAATATTATACTCATAGTTAATAATCTTAGTTTTAAAATTTAAACTATTAAAACAGTTTTTTCGCTGCATAGTCGTTCTTAACGACCAATAGTATAGGCATTGAATATTGAAAACTATTTTGACGTAACAAACTTTCAACGACTAAAAATAATCAGTCGTTGAATGTCAAATCTTCATTTTGTTCCAACAACAAGATAAAATTAGTTGTTATTTTACTATACATTATGATCGTTGTATATTTACTATATTATTTATGTTTTTAACAACCAATTTTGTTGTCGTTGAATATGAACAGATATTTTGGTCAGAAATTTTTTATTTGGCACCCACTCACGACACCCAATTTTAATTTGGTCGTAGAAAATATAGAAGTAACAACTTTTTTTTTTTTTTTTGGTCATTATATGATATTTCCAACAAATTTAAATTTCAATTGTTCCTCATCCATTTTCTATGACCAAACTTATAATTTAGTCCTTGAAAACAATTTTTAATGACCAGATTTATTTGGTCGTTGAAACATTAGTTGTAAAATATCATTTTTCTTGTAGTGAGAGTTGGAAAGTCGAAGTTCAACAGCGAGTGAGATTTCACTTTTGTAGAAGACCAATACTTTGAGGAATTCATCGTGTTCATACAGATTGGGAAAATACGAAGTGTAAGTAGAAATGTTGCTCGTTCTAATTGCATGAAATTATTTCATACACTAATTGATAAATTAAAATTTGTGATGGAATTATGTGTTTTACAACAACTTATTGTTGGTTTGGACGTTGTAAGTTATATAGATAATAATTGGTTATTGCAAAAAAGAATTATGACTTTTCCCCTACTTAAATATCATAATTGTTCAAATTTGTGTAATAATTTATTACAATTTTATATGAGTTTGGCGTTTTAGATAAATTATCTAATATTAGTTTAGACAACACTAAACAAAATAGTGCATTCTTTGACTTGTTGGTTAAAACACAAAAAATCTAATTTGATTCTAAATTATTTCATATGCAATGTGTATGTCACATATTTATTTAGTATTTCAAGATGGTTTGGAATTAATAAAATCACGAATACAAAAAACTAGACATGCTATTAATTTCTTGTTCTAATATTAGGCTACGAGATTTTGAAAAAAAGTTGCAATAATTATTGGATTAAGAAAAAGGAAATTTCTTGATGATAGAATTCAACGTTTCTTTCGTTAAAATCCTTTATTGGTTATAATCATGTTATTACTGTTTATTTAATTTGATCCAAACACTTCCCTCCATGCAAATGCTGAGAGGTCTCCTTTTGGCAAAGAAGTTCAAATTGGTTTCTTTCTTATTAGCTTTAGTTGGCTTAGACTTGGATTTGGCTTGTGTCACTTTATTCCTCACAACAGGAATAGAATCTATCTTTGCTAGTTTTTCTCCTGTTGTATAAAGTTGGATCGATTGTATTCCTTCTTTTATTGACACGTGTCGCCCCTGTTTTTGGGTTTGTCCCCACCCCTGTCACAGTAGCATCCCTC
>CAIGRS010144091.1:0-12351 GCA_903798395.1 Fraxinus floribunda
AACGTATGGACGTTTTCCACAAACAGAGGCAAAGGTAGGGACGTTTTGCGTCAATTACCCTAAAAATAAATTCTATTTGTCTTGCTTCTTAGGCTTCTTTGATGGCTTTTCAGTTGTAGTTGTAGATAGTTCACAATTTCACAGTTATCTATATCATCGAGATATTTTTTCGAGAGAGTGTCCAAATCGTTGTTGCATTTCGTGCATAAACCTAATATCCATGGGATACTCTTAGAGAGAGGACAATCGTTTGATTCAATGATGATTCCAGTTGTATTTCGTTGCTTTTGAGGAATGTTTTTTAACATGTTCAAACAAAGGTTCATGAAATGTAGTGTAATTTTGAATATTTCTATGAATGCATTGCATGCATGCAGATGTGCGTTGAGTCCATTGAAGGACACCTGGCACGTGCATAATGGTAATGATTGTCCTTTAGGGTTTAATGTGTAATTGAAGATAAAGCGAAATATTTGGGAAATTGATCTAACCACTAACTGTGGGCCCCACAACCCATACATCATTTACGTGATGAAAAATTCTTGGTGTACATAATATATGTACATAAAGGTGTTTATAACCCTCACATGAGTTGTGGTACATAATATATGTACATAAAGTGTCCATAACTCTCACATGGGTTGTGTCCGCAAAAATGTGAACCACACCTCATGTGAGAGTTATGGACACTCCTAATACATATATTATGTACATCAAGCAAAGTCTGTATGTGAAGGGTAGCATGAACTCCAACGTGCATTACGTTTGGAATTTACAGCATTCGTGGGATGTTTTTCATGATTGAGCAAATCCTGGGAGCTTAAATGAGGCAAGAACACTTTGCATTGATTACCCATATTATTATTCTTATATGCACCAATTTTGGAGTAATATTATTTAATGTCGTTGATATTTAACATTGACGGTCCTAAAATTTTACCATCAATTGACGGGATAAAAGTTTCTTATCAATGACGTGGCAAAAGATTCTTATTAATGGTTCTCTGATATGATCATAAATTTAGAGAATCATAAACTAAAATTCTCTTGTCACGTCAACAGTGAAAAATTTACCTGTCTACTGAGGGTAATGGATCAATTCTAACACCGATTTATGTGACATCATTCATGTCATTAAATTATTAGTTAAATTAAATACAATAATTTGTAACTCATTTTTTAGAACATATAACGTGCTGATATTAGATGACATTATTCATCATTTTATACTAAGAGTAATGTTATATATGACCGTGAAGTTGTTGTCACATTATTTAATAAAGTTGAAATTTAATTTTATGTATTGACACTCAGCCTATTAGCACTTAAACGGTTGTTCATCATCATTGTTAACGAAAAATGTTATTCTTAGACTTAACACGTTTTGGTAAAGTCCAAATCTATTTTCCTCATTAAAATTGTCACCTTAGTACAATTTTGATGTATAAAAATTTAGATTCAACCTCAAAAATTGAGATTGAAGTTTAATGGGTGTCAGAATTATGTTGGGAATACAACCATTATAACAAAAATAACTTTTTACGGCATACATGTCGTAAAAATAGACTATTTACAGCATGTTTTAAATGTGTGCCTTAATAATTTAATTATTATTTTAAAGTATTTACGGAAGGACAGGCCTTAAAATCCGAATACTTGTGACATGCATCTCAAGATGCCATATATTGGTAAAGAAAATATTTGTTGCCCTTTTATATTGTTTTAAAAAAATTGAACTATTAACGACTTTTTTTATGGCATGCATTAAAAAAGATGGTATTTACGATATGACTTTATATAGCATTCACATGTATGCCGTAAAGAATGAGAATATTTATGATATGATGAAAAATATTATTTTATTGAAAAATGTGTGGTTGAAAATAAATAGAAGAATGAGAATGAAAAAAATAATGCGAGACAAACGTAAATTAGTTTCAATATATATTATATTAAAAAAAATATTGTCATCAAATCTCACTACCATTTACAGAAATTATCCACGGAATTGAATTGTACAATGTATAAAATATCCTCTATTAAGTCCTATTTAATTAAGCAAAGGATGTGTACAGCCATTAGCATCACCACTTGTTGACCCCAAAAATTGTACAAATGACATGACCAACAGATACCAAAAATTTTAACGTCCATGCGGGTTGAATCTCAATTCAAATTGAACCAATTGACGGTTAACAGGCAAACCAACAAGAGAATAATTCTTGGCGTAGGGAAACTCATTTGCTAAAAAGGGGTTGGTTTATATGTGAATGATATGTGGTAGGAAGATAGGATTTAAGTGTCTAAATTTGCATTATCTTTGAATGGCCCTAGGTGTGAGTTTTTATACTGGAGTAAGGCAAATGAAGCCCGTTGGATGATGGGGCACATGGCTTTGTCGAATTAATTGGGTCTTATGGAGAACATTAATTAGTCAATCAAGACATTAAAAGCTAAGATCTTCATATCTCAGTTCTAATTCTTGCAAGTGGGACATGACCGTTTTAGATATGTATGGGTGGCTGACAGCTTGTCAATCGCTTCACTGCGAGATCTATTGAGGATCTTGCCATTCGCCTCGTCCAGACCAATTTGCATTGGGACCTGTGTTAAAAGGGGATCGGTTTGATTCCTTCTCAACGAAAGGGGTCCTTCCCCTATATAAAAAAGGGTCGCTCATGTTGTCTTGTAAACCGTGTGGCCCTCAATTTGTTTGCCATGCGGCCCATTCGAGACAATTATTTATACGAGCAACGTCATTAATACTCAATTTGCCAATATATGAAAGAAGAAAGTATTTTCTTTTCCATGATTCTATTATTTTTGTTTTTTTTCCACATTTAAGGTCGGGTTGAAGCCACGGAAACTACCTCTAGCTTTGCCCTTCTTAGAGAAGTTAAGAAAGACAACATCAAAAACATGGACGGATTGGCAGCCTGGTCCAGCCTCTAGCTCATTTAATTTTTTTAGTAGATAAAAAATTAATGTAAAAAAACTTGTTTTGTAATTTTATTTGTTTACGTATTAGTCCAACCTGTAATTCGGTCCTAAATCCGTCCCTCATCAAAAAGTTATTCCAATGAGGATATAGTCGGCCTCTCTAGAGAGTTCTACACATCATGAACATAATTTAAAGACTTTGATGATATGTTCATCGTGAGACTCACTTAACATACAAAAATAATAATAGCGCTAAAATTCAACCAAAATAATATATCCAAAATCAAGTGGATTTTTATTTTAAAAGAATAAATGATTGTGTTAACATGAAAAAACTTAAAAATCAAAGCCAAATCGCGTGGAAAAATTACATTTATTACTTCTTCCATCCCATAAATATATATTTCTATTTTCTCTTTCGTTTGTTCCAAATTATACTAAAATGGAGTATATTATTAAGCCTTGTTTGATAGAAATTAAAATTAATATTTTAATTCAAGTCAAAATCAACGATTAATTTTAATGATACATTTTATCGGATTCATGACTTTTCAACAACATATTTCATCAATTTTTTATAAAACTTATTAAAAATTAATTTTAATCGCAACCAAATGACTAAATATTGTGGTTCTAATTTGAGAACGAGTGTTAATTGTGTCGTGTGAGCATACCAACATAACCTTGGGTTAATCACTGTTTTATAAGTAGAATTAAGTCTCTGTTTGATCCACATTATTTTTTTCATTTTTCTTCTACTCATTTTCAACCACACATTCTTCAATAAAATAATATTTTTCATCACATCAATAATTTTTCTTTATTTTTCAACCACATATTCTCAATTACACCAATCAAAAAATGTATTCTTTTGAAAATAATGTACACCAAACAAGGGCTAAGAGCATATTTTGGAAACCGGTGATCTTCCCGTTTGTCCATCTGCAGACGCCAATCTCAAGAAGATCTGACTCTCTCTCTCTCTCTTATTATTTGTTTTCTTGAATCTTTTTTGATCGAATCTATCGATATTCCAGAGGAGTTTGTTCTTACTTGGGTTATGATGAGCGTGGGGCCCTCATGTTTTTGTCAGCATATCTTCATATTTTGAATAATTTTAAGATGCATGGACAGGCGAATATTATAGCTTTTCTTTTCTAAGTTTGATCCTTTGAGTCAAAGATTTCTCTACACTTACAACAGCACATGTTGCTTTGATCATTGCAGACTATCACTATCCCATTGGACCCATTCCAACGATGCTTCTCTCTCTCTCTCTCTCTCTCGTTATCAACAATTAAACCATGATTTTCAAGTGGATGAGGTGAAGAAATGTTGAGAGCAAGTATATTTTTACATAGATTAAAAAAAAAAAATTTCAAAATGTTGTCGAAGCAATCACTATCCCCTATGGCTCCACAAAATTAAGAAATTTCAATTTCCGAACGATCAAATTCTAACATGATACAACCATTTTTTTAGATCATGCAGAACTATGACACTTTTTTATTTGGACGATTAGTTTGAAAGATATAAGTCGTGATTTTTTGCACAAATTTTTGTTTTAGATATCAACTATGCATGCCAACCAAAGTAGATCATCAATCCCTATAGTTGTGCCCGGCATGACCTCCCTCTAAAATTAGAGATCTAGTATATTTTGACTCGTAATTGTACGCAGTATCAAACACATAATATCTAGTATAGAATTGATCTCTTGTCCATATTGGATATGAGATACGTTGTTCATTGTTGCCCCTCACCAATATTTTAGGCCTCTCGATGAACAATATATCTCCCGCATACTATAAATAGGAGACCAGTTCCGTTATCTAATAATAGATTCAAGAAAATCTTGTGAAGTGGGGTATTTATTTTAGACTTTTGACCGATGGCGGCATTGCTAAGAGGATTCCATGGTAGGGCTAAAGAAATTATAAGCTTTAACCTGTTTGGGAGTTTGTACTTTTATTGTAATATCATGTGTAGCTACAAAGTACAACAATTGATTGATGGATTGAATGTCCCTATAACAATCAACGCATAACTAATTATTAAAGCATTGATCAAAATATAAGATTTTGTGTTACTTTTCGTAATAAAATTAACTTCTATCTTAAAACTCTATGTTTTAATATGGTATCAGAACATATTAAGTCACAACGAGCAATTGATTCGATTAAGACTAAAAAACGAACATATGAATTCAAAAATTTGTTTGCTCAAACGAATCATCATCTTACGATATCAAATTAAGGGACAAATCTCACATTTGATAATTATCAAAATATAGACCAACATATAAAAGTTTGAATTATTCATCTTAATTAGATCGACCCTTTTAAATGAAATTCAAGGCTTAAAAGCACCAATAATAAAGAGTGGGTCTTAACTCATAATAAACCTCTCTCTATTCACCACAAGATATTACAAATATTGAATTTGAAGTAGACGATGGGATCATTTGATAGAACCTCAGGAAAGAGGCAGAATAATTTTTTTTGGGAATCGCTCTATTGGTTAAATTAGTAATAGCACTCCATTCGGGGTAGAGGATTATTTACATAGATATATGCACTCGATATATAAATATTGGTTTATCATAATTTGTATGAAGATTGTATTATGGAGTGGGAATACTTTAAGAGTGTTTGCATGAAAGTTTCTCAAAACCTCTGTTCTGTATCAAGACTTATTTATTGATGAATTTACACTATTAAGTTAGGACCTGTGTCTGTCACTGAGAGGAAAAAGTGAGAATCATCTCCCTGATTTTGGTGACTCTATTCAAAGAAAACACTGGAACTTTATGTGACAAATATTTGGAGTTTGCTAAAGAGGAACTTCCTATGCCAATCGAATTATGTGATAGCCGAGCTCAAGGCTCGGCAACAATGTTAATGATTGATCCAACAATGCTTAGAATGTTTTAAAGGCCGGACGTGTCTCAAAAGGCATAAACTTGGGGCAAGGCACTGCTCAACCAGCTTAGGGGCTGGACATGTCTTCATGGTCAAGCACAAATGAGCTGGTCCCTCTCTGGTCGTGCCTCATGGACACAACCAAGGTCGAGGGCCGAGCCTTGGAGGTTTGGCCATGCCTAGCTAGCTTATTGACATGTCGCATGTTTCAACAATTTGGGGCATAGGCCTTTCGTTCCTTGGCACCAACACATCCAACCTACGATTGACTATTAGATGGGGTCGTATAAATATATAAAATCACATTTTAATTATCTACATATGGATAAAACTACTTCTACATAATTTTCTACCTAATGCTTTACCTAATGAACAAATGGCGAACCCCTATTGGAGGGGCGTCCGTGGGCCCGGGCGCACCCCCTATAGGGGGCCGCCATTTGTCCATTAGGTAAAGCATTATGTAAAAGATTATGTTGCTCTAGCATAACCCTCTACATATATATTATTATCACAAGACAATTTATTAAAAGGATTGAGGAGGCAAAATCAAGGTGTTTAGTCCCGTGAGTAGGACGTGGGGGGTGCTGTGGGGATAGAGGTGGGGGCAATTCCATTTGTCTTGGGAAACTGGCAGTGACAGTGCAGAGATATAGACACAAGTTTGATGTAATATTGGGTTTTTAGACTGTTGCTACCTCGTGATCGGAGAATGCAGATCCATGGAAGACTGTTCCCCCCATTCACGTGGGCTCTTTTGACTGCCCAAGGACCAACCAAACCAACCACCCCCACCCCACCCGCCTATATATATTCATGTATATAACACTCATTGCTGCAGCTCTCTATCCTAAGCTCCAGTTCAAACATTTTATTATTACACATCATTCGCAACTTACTATTTGCACGTAGGTCTTTGCTGTGTGCATTTGTACACCTCTGTCATTATATAAGTTCCCCCACCCGAGCCACCCCACACCAAAATGACGCAAAGATGCAGTAGTTCTCGTGGGCAATGTTCTTGTGGATTATATCACAGTCCAAACAATTCATTCTCAATGATCTTTTCATCCCCCAATTCTAAACAACCATTTGATCATGATGGAGATATGTATTCTGCTTCGTCTTCTGTGGATTGCACCCTTTCTTTGAGCACTCCTTCGACTCGACTGACCAATGAGAATGAAAAAAAACGATACTCTTGCATGTCTAACTTTGGGTGGAACATATTGCAGTCCAAACCGCCCTCAACCTCTGGCAAAAACCGTGGTGGAAGTAATAGCAACACCAGTTCCGGCGGTGGAGACCCTCTTTTAGCTCGCCGCTGTGCTAATTGTGACACCACTTCTACTCCCCTATGGAGGAACGGTCCAAGGGGTCCAAAGGTATTGTTAATAAGGAATTCACATCCACGACCAGATTTCTTCCACATGACCAATGCAATCCATTATTTACATGGATTATGTAGATGGAGAATTATCCTTGTTAATAATTTTCTTATACATTTTCTTTTACTAAATTGCACGGAAATGAAAACCCTTTTTGGAGTTATCGAATAGTTTCCATTTTCGTACTAGTTCTTTAATCTAATCATTTGGAGACTAATATTGGGTTTTTGTACCGGTTCCGCATGCAGTCTCTATGCAATGCTTGTGGGATCCGTTTCAAGAAGGAAGAGCGAAGGGCCACCGCCGCCTCCACCACCGCAGCCGCCAATAACGGTGGCGCCAATGCTGTCAATAACAGTTCATGGGTTCATCACCATTCACAGCACCAGAAAATGCCATGTTTTTCTTCATCAAATTATGCTAATGAATTTAGGTTCAATGAAGAAAATGATGTTCATGAATCTGATAATGGCATTCCATTCCTTACTTGGCGATTTAATATCACAGAAAGGCCAAATTTCGTTCATGATTTCACTAGATAAATTAGTCCAAGTAAAAATCAAGAAATCAACACAGAAAATGTTGAAATTCCTCAGCGCATCCGTTGGTGTACCTGGACTTTCCAACTAATGGATCCATTTGATGTTGGTGATGGGTAAGGCTGAGGAAATTGATTTTCCTTCAGCCTTTTCTTTTGTGATTCATCTTTCATAAATGGAGTGAAAATGAGTTAATTCTATGTATCCTTTTTTACTTTGGCTTTCACTTTTTTTACCTTTGATCAAGCAACATATATTATTACTAGGTATACACACACTTTTGTGTTAGTCTGTTTCTTGAATAAAACAAGTGCAAGTTGTTGTTAGCTTTAGATATAACCTGTTATTTTCGTTGTAATCCACCTGAATATAGTCTTTGTAATCCAAATGAGTCACGAGCTGAAGCTGCTGCTGCTTCTGCATATTGATGACCTTTTTTATTTTTTATTTTTTTATTTTTTTTGGTTGTGTGTGAGGGGGCTCCAAATATAGTCTTTGTAATCCAAATATGTGTGTGTGGGGGTGGGTGGGGGTAAAGAAATGAACTTGCTCTCAATTTGGCTGTGGAAAGGAAGTGTTTATTTTTGTTTTTTTTTTTTGTCTATGGTGGGTGAAGATCAAAAAAGAAGTGTTTGGCATCCTCAAGTTCAAAATAATTGAACAAAATAGTTTTAAAAGAAAAAGAAAAGATAAAAAAGATGTTTTTAAATAATCTAATAATTACTAAGCCTTTGTTTGATACGCATTTTCTCAAAATACATTTTTTCAAAACTCATTTTTAACTATACATTTTTTAATAAAATAATATTTTTCATCACATTAATAATTTTTCCTTACTTTTTATCACATATTTTCTATCATATCACTATTTAAAATACATTCTTCCCTCGAAATATCTCACCCTAATTGAAAAATCAAGATTAATCCTCAATGAAAGAAGCAAGATATAATTATTTATTAATTTGATCGCAGATTGATTGAAACCTCTAGAAACTAGAAAAAAATGTTTTTTAATTTTATTTTTTATAAATTAGAGAGAATAGAGAGAAGAATAAAAAAAGTGAATATGCTTGTGTGTATTTTATTAAGAATTAAAATCCCATATTTATAGGAAATAATTAGGCTACCGCCACAACATTTTATAATATTTTAATATAACATTCTTTTTAATAGCATTCATTGAGAGGTCCACTAAATTAAGTAGCTCAAATAATTTCCCTCCATGCCAAATAATTGGCTCCGACTTCTTACACTATATTTTCATTTTTCATCAAAGAGGCCTCTTCCTTGACTCTTAATTCTCAATTCCCATTTTTTTTCTTTTTTCTTTTTTGGGTAGTTATTTCTTTCAAGGTACGTGGCTGGATTTCTTTCTCTATTATCTCAAAGATTTTGAGCCATTCTTCAAATAACACCAAATTCATGAACTTTGATCGAATAGGGATTCAATTTTATGGAAATCAAGAAAGATATTGTTGTTGACCTATGATTCAATATAACTCCACTTGTTTTGATTACAACAAATAATACACTTATATATATAACAAGTCTTGTTTCTTGATTTTTTCATGAATAAATCTTCTTAAGCATTCAAATGCTCAAATCGTCATCCGTTGAAGAACAAGCAATCAAAAGAGACTCGAAGAGAACAAGAACTTTGAAGATTAAAGTTTAGAAGTTGTTTATCGAAACTTCAATTTATATGTAAATGTATTAACTCAAGCTCAAAACTATTTTTCACNAAATCGTCATTCGTTGAAAAACAAGCAATTAAAAGAGACTCGAAGAGCACAAAAACTTTGAAGATTAGAGTTTAGAAGTTGTTTATCGTAATTTCAATTTATATGTAAATGTATTAACTCAAGCTCAAAACTATTTTTCACAATCACAACTTGCATAAAAATGTTTTTAGAAAAATGAACATTTTCAAAATCTATATACTTCGATCGACCGATTTGCTTGACTGAAGTGTCGTCGAAACTCCAACGGTTTGAATGTTACAACGGCTATATTCACACTTCAATCGATCGAAATTGATCAACCGAAACTTCCTTATTTTCAATCTTTTGATCTAAAAATAGACATATCTTTTGCATTCAATTCTAATAACTTACAAAAGCAATTAAGAGAACATTTATTGAAAATCATTGAGCTTACTTGATTTTACATCATATTTCATTTATTACAAAGAATTTCTTGATTGATCAACCTAATTTCATCTATCTCATCAAGAATTCTATTTCTCAAAGAAATTTTCTTAATCTCATCTATTCTTTATTTTTGATAAAAAAAAATTTTGCCAACACTTATATTGAAGTGTAAATCTCTCTTCATACTTAACATGTATTATTTCTTAAGAGAGATCATAATGTTGAAAACTTTGATACAAAACACAAACTATTTCATTATCAATTATTTATCAAAGTTTACATAAAAACGTTTGAACTTTATTATTTGCTATCNTTCATACTTATATTATTTGTTAAGAGAGATCATAAGGTTGAAAACTTTGATACAAAATACAAACTATTTCATTATCCATTATTCATCAAAGTTTACATCATAAACACTTGAACTTTATTATTTGCTATCTATTAAAGTGTTAACCTAACTCTCTAATACTTAACTTGATTATATCATTTGTTAAGAGAGTTCTTTCAATTGTAAAATTATAACTTATATTTTGGTGGTCTCGAGAGCCTTTTGAAAACTCTATTGTTGCTAAGGATATGTGCTCATTGTCGTAAGTCATCTAAGGATAAATGCTCCTTGTTGTAAGTTACTTAAGAATAAGTGCTCATTGTTGTAAGTCACTAAATGATTGATACTTCTTGTTTGTAAGTTACCACTTTAGTACATTTGGCCTTACTCATGACGAAGAGTTTAGTAACGGGGACGTAGAACACATTGTGTATCAAACCCTATTAAATTCACTTGTTATCTTTACATTATTGTACTTTACTTTAAATTGCTATTTATATTGTGCTATATCAATACTTGAATTAAGTTATCGAATTTGCATATTTACTTTTCGTATTACACTTTACATTTATATCTTGTGTATTAAATAAGTTTGAGACTAATTGTCGAAAAAAATTCAAAAACCAATTCACCCCCCTCTTGGTTAGTTATTCTTGGGTTATCAATTGCATTGGTGTTTTAGAATGAAGAGTGAAAATTGGAAAAAGAAGGTCTGGTTTGTGATTTTGAGGTTGGAATTACCGATTTTTGTGATTTGGGCAAATTATGAGATGTGCCTGATTTGTCACAAGATATGTGTTATAAACAATGAAGACGGTACCAGATTGCTCTGATACCAATCTGTTGAGAATCGGGTCAAATAATTAAAGACGAGAATAATACGAGTAATATGAAAATAATGGATCTTAAAGAAAACAAGATTTACGTGAAAATTCAAATTCGAGAAAACCATGTGCAGGGCGGATAATTCACTATAATAAATAGTAAGGAGTTACAAAAGATCTAATTGGACCAATAGCTAATGGACAATTGGTCAATTCCAATGCATTGTACACCACATATTTATAATCAAAGAATTACTAACATATTAGGAGAGTTAATATGTGAAGAGTTTAATATAAGGTGAAATCCCAATACAATGTCTAAAACTAATAATGGAGAATTTCTGATGAAATAAGAGTAAACAAACTGCCAAAAAGGGGAATCATTCTCCTTATCCTTCGTGAACTCTTTTAAGACTTCTTTAAGACTACTATCAACTCCTAATATTCCTTCAATAGTATTTTCAATCAAATACTCAATAAGAATTTGGTCACAAACCAATTCTAACAAACTCCACCTTGATACGAATTCCATAGTAGAGATAAAACTTAACTCTTTAACTCCAACAAAAGTCTCCAAATAAAACGCTCTTACCTCTTCCACCATGCTCCTCCAGGCATACTCAACAATTGTGAACAAATTCCAAGCCCTACTTACCTATAAATTACCTTACGGATAGAACTTGCTTGAATTATCATGTTCATTACTAGCTCCAGCCAAGTTACCAACTCTACTCGAATCACCACGAGCACTTCCAACTCTACCTGAATAGTCAAATCTGCTTGAATCACCACAAGCAACATGATCAACAAGATCGTAACTAAGTTCACCTGAACTATCGGGAAGTCTTCAATATCATTGCACAAATCACCACGAGCAACCCGATCACAACCAACTATATTTTAGTTACCGCTTATCGAACCATAAGTTACAATTGCATCTAAAGTGATAGTCAAACCTTCCAAGATGTATAACCGATCCTTACATTGATTCTTCTCCAACATCCAAATAAAAAATCTAACATGATTACGCCCAAAGTATAACACGGTGTTGTAGTGTAGTTTTGTGGTGTCATATCTACAGGGAGATGAAAACGTTGTCAAGGTTCCAAAATGTTGATCGTTCTCTTAAAATGTATAGAAAATCTCAATGTAGGGAAATTAAGACCAATGCTTGAAATAATGGAATTAAAATCAATGAATTAGCGTAGTGAAGCATCGGAATTTCCTCATTCGGATCGGATCATTTAACATCAATAAT
>CAIGRS010144108.1:0-10592 GCA_903798395.1 Fraxinus floribunda
AATATTTTTTTAAGATTTTTACTTTTTTAAAAAAACCAAGAAAATGTATTTATTATAGTTGAAAAAATTAATATCCAATTAAATCTCAAAATTTTTAAAAATACAAAATAGAAGCATAGTCCATATAATATAAAGATATTCATAAAAAATGTAAACAATCGAATGGCAAATAAGTTTCGAAGTGACACTGAAATTAAGACAAAAAGGAATATGTTTAGTTATTAATGTTCATGTAGCATGATTGTTTTAATTAGAATAATGATACTTCTTCAGAAGAACTTGGCTAGATGTAGTGACAGAAGACGATATGGCGGGAGGTGATTGAGTGGAAAAACCGATTGTGTTTAAAATAATTTAATGATAAGATACCACGTGACATTATGCTAACTATTATGACCTGGGGGTCTTGGGGGTTCACGTGCCCCCCAACTTTTGAGAATTCTTTTCATAAAGTCATGTCTGGTATCGATTGAAATCTAAATCAAAATTAACAATTAATTTTAATAACATATTTAATATAATCCACAGCTGTTTAACTTTTATCAAAATTTACTAAAAATTTCATTTTGATCTCCACCAAATATGGACAAAATTACAATAAATTTGAATTTCGATAATATGTTAATTTTAAAAATTTTCCGACGATCGTACGCTAATCCAATATACAAATTGCTTATGTCATCTAAAAAATTATTTTGAGAACTACATTATGAGCATATCGAATAATTCAAATAAATATCGAAAATAGTTAAAAATACGTTAAATTTGAATTTTAAAGAAAGACGTCTAACTCATTTTTTTAAAAAAAAAAAATCAATTATTTCATTAACATTTATTATTTTTGCAATACAAATTTCTCAATGTGATTTCATCATTTTATTAGGAATTTTTATATGGAATATGACATCAAAAATTTTCAAAATTTTACATCCAAAAAAATCATATCCCATGTAAATTTTCGAATGCAAAATTACATGGGATATGATTTTTTTTGGACATAAAATTTTGTTTGTAAAATTTCTCTCAATTTCTTTGCAAATTCGATTGTGCCTCCTAATTTTAAAGTTCTACGTCCGCCCCGGCTTAAACTTGAATATTACGAATAGAAATTGAAAGAGCGTGCGTGCGCATGCATGGTCTGATCCAAACAAATATCGAAAATAGTTAAAAATACGTTAAACATGAATCTTAAGAGACGTATTTTTATAAAAAAAAAAAAATCAATTATTTCATTAACATTTATTATTTTTGTGATACAAATTTCTCAATGTAATTTTCTTCATTTTATTAAGAAATTTTATTTGGAATATAACATCAAAATTTCTCGAAATTTTACATCCAAAAAAGTCATATCCCATGTAAGTTTTTGGATGCAAAATTACATGAGGTATGAATTTTTTGGACGTAACATTTTCGATTGTAAAACTTCTTCCAACTTCTTTACAAGTCCAATTGTGTCCCCCTAACTTTAAAGTTATGCGTCCGCCCCTGCACGTGACATTATGCCAACTATTATGTCAAACTTTCTATTCATGTAGCATAATTGTTTTAATTAGAATAATGACACTTTTTTTAGAAGAATTTGGCCAGATGTGGTAACAGAAGACATTGTGGCGGGAGGTGATTGAGTGGGAAAATCGACCGTGTTTAAAATAATTTAATGATAAAAATATCACGTGACATTATGCCAACTATTATGTCAAACTTTCTATTCATGTAGCATGATTGTTTTAATTAGAATAATGCTATTTTGCCTGAATAATCTGTCCAAATGCTGTGATAGAAGACACCGCTACAGGAGGTGATTACGTGGGAAAATTTATTGTCTTTAAAACAATTTAATGATGCAATGTCATGTGACCTTACATTAACTATTATGTCAAACTTTCTATATATGTAACACGATTGTTTTAATTAGAATAATGCTATTTTGCTAGAAGAATTTGGCCAAATATAGAGACGCGTGACAGGAGGTGATTGGGTGAGAAAATTGTCCGTGTTTAAAACAGTTTAATGATGAATGTCATGTGATATTATGTCAATTATTATATCAAACTTTCTGTTCATTTATCACGATTGTTTTAATTATATATATCTGTAAAAGCTAAAAGAATAATGTGAAAATATACGATTTTGATGCTTCAAAAAATCTGCAGCAAGATTATACAAATCCTTATATAATCAATTTTTTACTGTTTACCAAACACCTAAAACAACTCCCAATTGTTTCACAACCAGAAGTTGGGGCTGTAAAATCAATGCTACTCTTTTACTTCGTCACAAAATCTGCTGCCAAATGATACAAATTCTTCCATAAGCACTTTTTTTTAAAAATAATTCTCTGACCATCTGAATTTGGCCTTTAACATCAATTTCAAAGGGAGCCCAAGTTTTCAAGAAATGAAGTTTTTGTCGGTCAAAATTAAAATAAATAACTTATTTATTTTGCAAATTACTATTACTTTAAGCTTAGCCAAACAACTCTTAGGCCCCATTCGGTAGAGATTAAAATCGGATTAAAATTAAAAAACTAGCCGTTATTGTTGACTTTTATTAGACGAGTGAGATCCAATAACTGCTATATTTTCAACTTAAATTGGATTTTAATTTCTATCGAACAGGACCTTAATAGCATTCACTTTTGATTAAGCCCCCCTTTTTGATATACATTAAAATTTTAATTCTCATTCTTCTACTCATTTTCAATAAAAAATATTTTTCATTACATCAATAACTTTTCCTTCTTTTTCAACTACACATTCTCTTTCAATCTATTATTGCAAAATACATTCTTCCAAAATAATGTGGCTCGAACACTCCCCAAATTTTCAACAACCCTTTGACCAGATGGGACTGGGTTGGTAAAATCTACTATTAATTATGGCTCTGTTTGGTACGGATTAAAATCAATTTTTAATCTAAGTCAAAGTCAAACAATCAATATTAATTATATCTTTCATAAGTCTACAACTTTTCAGCCACATATTTCAAATTTATATCACAATCTACTAAAAATTTAATTTTAATCCCCACCAAACACATTTTAAGTCATTAAAGTCATTCTTATCTGTTAACTATCATATAAAATCTCTAGTCTGATTTATTTTACGTGTCCAAATCTGATTAGGTTTCAGATTATGTACATGTTGAGTGACCACGCACTTGATTATCTCCCAACATTGAACAAAACACATTAGCCGTTTATCTATGTTGTTGTCCACGTGGCGGTGCAGAATCATCAACTGCAAGGAATTACAGTGCACCGCGCTACACTGAATTCGTAGTCTTAGTACTTTAAAACCCGGAATTTCGGCACTCACTTGTAGTGTGTAACAGTGCAGTCCTTTTCACATTTTCCGGGAAAAGTTATAAAATATCTATTAATTAAAATAAACAAAAATAAATCGTTTCATTTCCTTCTCCGGCGTGTCTTCGCCGGGAAATTGTGCCCGGCGAGTACTTCATATTAATATTCCGGCAGAGGTATTTTTTTTGCTGTAAAAAAGTGAAATATTTTTTTCTAATTGCTAAATGCACATTTCCTTAGGGTTAAGGCTAATATCTGTTTTGATCACGTCCTTCTGTTTCTCATTCTCGTTGATTATTCAATGCATGTAATTTTTTAAAATGTGTGTATATATATTTTTTTAATTTTGTCAAGATTGATTTTTGGAGAGTTTCAAGTTTTTATTGTCTGAAATTGAGTTTTTCAGTCGAATCTGTTGTTAATTTTGATGGATGCTGCATCTTTTTCCTCTTTGTTACTTGTTTGAAGACTGATTCTTGAGTTTTTTTTTCTACATTATTTTAATTTTTCATGTTCTTCCACTCGTAAAGCTTCAAAGGTTCTTCAGGGAGAGAGTTGATCAGATGAATTGACATTTCTCCGATCGAAGATAAAGTGAAAAATGGTAAAACTCTAAATTCTATTTTGGAAAATTGATGTAAACAATTTTTAACTTTTTTGAAGGCTTATTTTTATGATTGTCTTTTTTGTATGCATTTTATGGAGTTTTGCTTTAAATCACTAGCTGGTGGCTCGTTACCTAATTTAATATTTGTGCATATTATTGACTTTTACAGGATATATAGTTCTGTACTATTATTAACTGTATTGGGTCTTTGAAACTTAACTGTGCGGTCACTTTCTCATCCTGAATTTTGTTCATGAATTCCAATTTGTGCAGGAATGCGTGCATTTTGATGAATAATTTGGATGGTAACTTTAGGTTTTCGTATTTTGGTAATTTGATCTAATGCTTTTTTGAAAATCTTGAGATGTAATGTGTCTGAATGAAGAATCTTCCTTCGATATTTCTGTGTCGGTAGTTTAACATATCAATGATGGATATTTTCCTGATATTCTCACATGTTCAGTCCACATTCCAGTAATGTGACACAGACAAAAACTGTGGGTAGGCTTTCATGTATTAGACCATGTATTAGTATGTAAACTGGTATACACACACAAAAACCAGTTCTAGGTGGTTCAACTAGCTCAAGTACATGTGAACATTGTATGCATTATTCACCTTATATTAGTACACATGGATGGATTTTTTTGCTAGCTTAGGCCCTTTAATTAATGTGTATACCTTGTACATGGGGTTTTGCACTTTGTCTTCAATAAAGTCATCATGATTTATCAAAATTGTCTGGCAATCATTTCATATTTGACCTTTCTAATAGTTGTCTACTGTCGCATCGTGTCATATATTAGTTTATAATGGTGTTAAAGTGTCATGCTTGAAGTACAGATCAAGTTTGTGTGGAGGCCATTATCAGGTAGGATTTCAGAGAGTGCAGGAAGGACATAAATTCTTATTTCATGTATAGTAGAATTATTCCTCATTAGGCATCTTGTTCTTGCTTTTCTCTACCATGTCCTCTTCCTCTTCCTTATAGCTATAATATGTGTTGACTTTCATTTTCAAGTTTTTTTTTTGTTGCAAGGCACACCTGCCTGTTTCTTTTTTATTGTGCACTGAACTTAAATTTCTGCAATGGATGGCCTCATTATTTGATTTAACAAAGCATGAATCCCTGTCTTTACAATCTATTATACTCGATTTTTTTTTCTTTTAAAGGAATATCTATAATTTTGATAATACAATTTTCAGATAGCATGCCTGTGCTATTGTTCTTTATTTTCATTTTATCCACATTTGTGGTGCTCTACGTCATATATGCTTTTCCATATCGACATCCTTTGTCATATACAGAATTCATCAATATTCCTTTTGGATAATATTTAGTAACTTCATCAGGTGTATCATGTTCTCCTCCCAACCTTAAAACCCAAGTGCCCAAGCATGAACTGAAGTGAAAAGGTTACAAGGCAGCAAGTTGCACCACATTGTTATTGTGACTTAAAAGTTTATTTCACTAATATAATTTTTGCAGTCTTTTAAGAACAAGAGCATTTGGATGCCTCAGGACTATGATTCTTTGGCTGGAGAGATGGGTTATGACACTCCTGCTAGAAATGAGCAAAAACGTGCTCTTCAGTGGTCTATGGATACATCTGAGAATGAGCTATTCAGCAACAAGAAGCAAGCAGTAGAAGCTGCTAGCAACAGACCTACTTCAGGAGCTGTAAACATGAGCATGTTCTTGTTGGGCAACAGTTCCAGATTCGGAATCCAGCCTGTCAGGAGTTCAAGTTTTGCAGATAAGAATGCCTCCGTCTTTGTTAATGGGGATCTAAATACGGGAAAGAAGGGTTTCGTGGATCAGGTAGAAAATGATCCGTCCATATGTTTATCAACATTTCATGATGTGGAAGTTCCCTTGTGTCTGAATACTGGTGTTAGAAAAGTAAAAGTTAATCAGGTTGTCTTGGAGAATCAACTGTCTGAATTTGTGGGGAAATCCTTTAACCCTGGAGACAAGAACAAAATGATTATCCCTGTCTTTCACAGGACAGGTAATGATGTGTCTCTTGCACCTACTTATAATACTGGAGATGGAAGTACCATTGCAGTGGATCCAGCCTTCTGTAAGACAGATGAAAATTCTATTTCAGTAGGACAGGCCTCCAACAAGAGAGATGGAAATTTCATGCTAATGGGTCATCACTATAATGGGATAGATAACAATCTGCTGTCTATTGGTCCAGCCTTCAACAAAAGGAATTACAATTTTATTTCAATTGGGGAGCAGTGTGAAAAGGAAAATGGTAATTTAATGTCAATTGGTCCTAATTACTACAAGGGCCATGAAAATTTCATTGCAATGGATGATTTATACAATAAAGCAAATGAAGATTTTATGTCAGCAGGTCCTCTTTATGATAAAGGAGGGATAGATATTACATCAATGACTTCTATTCATTGCCAGCAGGATGCTACTGTTTCATCACTAGGAACTGTCTACAATAATGGAAATTCCAGTATCCTACCAATTAGTCAAAACCATCATTATGGAGAAGGCACTAATATATCTTCTGGGGCCTTCCAGGATAATCCTGATGAAAGTGATCCCTCTGGAAGGCTCACAAGCAACCATGATGTTCTACTAAATCAATTCTCGGCTCAACCTTCAGGGGCATTAGGTCAAAAAGGTTCTGTGAAGTTCCCAAGTATGACTGTTGTTTCAGCATCCACTTCAAGGACACGTAGCAGCCCCAAGAATAAGGAGCAAAAGACAACTGAAAAGGTCCCTTCGAACAACTTTCCTTCAAATGTTAAAAGCTTGTTATCAACTGGTATACTTGATGGAGTTCCTGTGAAGTATGTTTCATGGTCAAGGGAGGTGAGTTCTGATATTCTCGTCTTCCACTCTGTTCAAGGGTTTTTTCCTTAACCACAATAATATTTGTGCGTGCAGAAGAATCTTCGAGGAGTGGTAAATGGGACTGGTTACTTGTGTGGCTGCAAGGAGTGCAAGCTCTCCAATGTAAATGTTACCGATACCTTTCACCGATAGTTCATTTGTATTGTTTAAGGAGGCATTGTTCGGCTTACTAACATTCTGTTCGCAACTTATATTATGCAGGCTGTTAATGCTTACGAGTTTGAGCGTCATGCTGGTTGCAAGACCAAACACCCGAATAATCACATTTACTTCGAGAATGGGAAGACTATTTATGCAGTGGTCCAAGAACTGAAGAGTACCTCTCAGGACATGCTCTTTGAGGCAATAGAAAATGTGACTGGGTCTCCTGTAAACCAGAAAAATTTCCGTACTTGGAAAGGTGAATATGTTTAATTCCTTCATCGAATGATGTTTTGTCCTTTTTGTCACTTGAACGATAAATATGTTTTTTAAAATCTTCACCTCAGACAATCTTTCCTCTGTTTTCCTTCTCAGCTTCATATCAAGCTGCAACCCGTGAACTTCAGCGTATTTATGGGAAGGATGAAGTGTCCGTGCCATCCTGACAAATTATCTCTCCGGTGTCCAAATTTTGGAAGTTGGTTGACAGCTGATGTGCATGTAGCTTGCGTACATGACCATGGGAATTATACACCTGATATGGCATTAGACTTGTTAGGAATTGAATGCTGATCAACGAATTTAGCTTTTGAACATTTAAGTACTGTTCCGTTTTCTTCTGGGTAAGATATTTTGTCTTTGAAAAGTTAATGTTTTTTTTACCATAGTAAAATGGTTGTTATTAGAAGTAGATTTTATTTCCCTGGAAGATTTGGTTTCTTTGGGCGTTTGAAAAAAAGTATCTTGAGCTTGAAAGTGTTGAGTTGATACCTTTCTCGAGTCTGCAACCCCCGGAGTATGTTTTAAAATTATGTCATGGCTTGAGTAATTATGTGAGGGATGCACTGCCAAATTTTATGTATATTGAAATGAAACAAAATTGAGGCAGAACTTGGAATTGACTCTGGCCATTTTAGTGTGCCATGAGACTTCTATAACTACTATTCTGGTTTAAATGATAGAAGGCCATGGTCTGATTTGTAAGACTAATTAACTTCTAAGGGGGTTCGGATAAAGTGCCCGCTGCTAGTTTTTCTTTTTCTTTTTTTCAAGTTCGTTTGATGCTTCCGAACATGTTACATGAGCAGGATGTTGCACATCATCCCAAGTGCTCAGAATTGGGGGATTACACACATATTTGTTCTGATTGCATTTACTGGTACATGGGTGACTAATAATATCTATAAAGCTATATTTCAGATATTGTAAATTTTGGTGGAACAGAATGTTTCTAGGTCAAGAAGGTGGACAAATGAGAGACATTCTGGCAGATATTCTGCCTTCTTTAAGACCCAAAAATGTAGTCATTTTGCCTTAGAAAGTCATAAATGGATATCGAGGCACGCCCCGAAAATATCGAAAAGTCTATGAATTGGGATGCTGTTTGTATGCTTATTGGAATGTTTGTTATGCTCGACTATGCAGGAAAATGAATAAATATCTTTGACGACCATTTAGCCTCTGTTTCACAACCATTCTTTTAAAGTTTTTTTTCTATATACTCATTATCACTCACACATTCACACAATAAAACATTCTATATATAAATTTAAAATTTTTCCCTACATTTTAACAATACATTCTTCAAAAATTCACTATTCAAAATAAAAGTTTTTACAAAAAAATGGCCTCCAAACAGGGGCTTAGTATTATGATTTGAACATATCAAATATGCATATGGATCCTAGCCCATATATCAATAACAAGAGATCCTAGTATATTGACTAGTGAGAATCCTTGCAACATTCTACTTCCAATATCTATTTTCATTTACCTTCAGCACTCATATTGGCGTGTTTTCACGACCCCCAAATATCTAGGCAGCCACCATTTCAGGGCCGTCTTTTTCTGATACCTGTATAGAGGGATCTGTTGCAGAAATCTGTTGTTGAGATGGTGCTGTTGCTCCCTCTTCGTTAGATATCATTGATGAACTCTGACCTTGTTTGGGGTACAGAGACAGAACCTCCACCGATACCTCACAATAGGGAGGGGTGGGTGGGATTTTTTTGGCAATTTTTTATTATCATGGGTCCCGTATGGGCCCCGCCTTTGTGAGTGTAGGTAAAATGTCCGTGAAGTAAACTTCTGTACATATATCTTAATCCTTAGTAATGTCCGTAGAATCAAGAAAAACAACACTCCGAAAATGGCTTTTGAAGAACTAAAAATCGATTATTATGTTTCTTAGGTGGTAGAGCTTGTGTTTTGCTTTTACTTTCAGTAGATGAGCTTCTTGAGAAAGCCATGTCAGCTTATTCTAAAAGCTCCTATAGTCCGACTAAGTACTTTTAGAAAGTGACCCAAACATGCTTAAAAGTAACTTCTTAATTTCATAAGTAGCTTTTGATTTTTCTCAAGTCATGCCGAATGGCCCTTAATATATTTATATGTTGCATACAAAACATGTTTATGGAAGTATTGATTTTGTATATAGAGAAAGGAGTATTTACTTTCCCAAGTCGAATTGCTCTGCTAAAATGAAAGAACCCATTACAGCAACAAAGACCATTGTTAGAGGAGCAAACGGTGTAATGAAAATCGGACCTTTTTCCTTCATTACAATTCCTGAAATTATATAAGTAACTCTTGAACCGAATATTCCCTGTCAAAAAAAAGTTACCACAAATAAGAATTGCACTATTATAAAAAGCATAAAGCATGACAAAGCGTGGAGGCCAAGCTTCAACCTATGCGAACCTAGATGAAGTCTAAGCATTAAAAAGCGTAAAAATAGCATTTTCTCATTTTAATATTATTTTAAAATTTTAAATCAATTTTAAAATTATGTAGTAAATAAAGGAAAAAAAAACATAAAAAAGCGTACAAGCATTAAAAAAAAACATGTGCTAGGCACAAAAAAAAATAAAATAAAAATGAAAAAGCGTGAAGTGATGCGTTTTGCTCTTGCTTCGTGCCTAGCGAGAGAAAGCTAATTTTAGATAGGAAACGTGGAATATGTGCTTCAAGAAGTTAACTTTGCCGCTTTTTTAAAACATTGGTGAATTGTATTGGTTTAGCTAAAAAAGTCTATATAAAAGTCAACAATTAATTTTAATCACGCATTCCTATAATTTGTAATTTTTACCAATTTTTCAGTCATACATTTCATTAACTTTATCAAAATCTACGAAAAAAATCTGATTTTCAACAAAAGAAAACAAGGGCTAAGTGGCATGCTCAAGTACTCGAAAGAGGTTGCCATATCTTACCCCGTAAACATAAGTTAATAACTTGTCCCAATGTATAGACCAGATCTTAGCATCGTCTCTCTCAACCACAAGTGCGAGTATTGCCGCTTGTAGTGCACCCACCATACATATCAAAGCTGTCAAGGAGAATTGTCCTGGACTGGAATATGACTTCAATGTGATCGCCTGTAAAAACTTTCGAGATATATACATATAGATGCATAGAAAATTAAGTTGTGGCCGCGAAACAGAACTCTAAGGAATTACACCTGAAGAACGAAAAAAATGGCCGAAGAAATACAAGCTTCATGTTGTGCACATGAGAGGGCCTTTAATGAGGTTTTGCTGATGTTTTGCAGCAATATTCATTTTGTGTTTGGTCCATGGAAACTGTTAGATTTTGTGACAAAAACTCTATGTGATTTAGAAGTTTGTTACATGAAGGAAGCTTGTTTAATCTTGATT